>PVHP010010153.1:0-48456 GCA_004024765.1 Zapus hudsonius | reverse complement strand
AGGCAGTATATATAGAGCTTCCTGGCCAATCAGGGGGTTAATAATAAGAACCTGTGCATAATAGCCAATTGCAATCACCTCCTGAAACTCATTAAGCCAAGCCCCTCTTGGCAGGCTGTCAGGTGCCGTCCAAGACTAAGCCAGGGTGTGCCTCCAAAGGCCCCCAAAGGCTTTCTCCCCCGACAGCCTCCATCTAGGTTTTTCTGCCCACAGTCTCTTTAAAGGAGAAAAGGGGGCTTTATTAAAAAAAGAGAGAGAGCAGCTTGAGGGAATATTGGACAGAACCCCAATGCCTGTCATGCCAACATTATCTTGTTGTGCCTTTCATTTGGATAGTTTTGATTGCTTGTCATTTTCTACAAGGCAAGGAGACTCGTTCACCTTGTCACTACATTATCAATGAACAATCTAGCCGGGGAATGGAAATAATGCTGTGTGTGTTTAACACAAGCAGTTGGGATTATTGGCCAAATTGCTCTTATGAATAGAAAATGTTTTTAAATGTGCTTCTTGAGCTTAAAGGCACATGCGTATCTTCTGAGTCTTAAGAATGCATTTCTAGAAAATTCTTGGGATTCTGATGCTGGTCTTGGGAATCCTTGTGAGAAGGAAAAGGCTAGCACATGGCTGTCAGAACTTTCTAGATCAGTGGAATGTTGTAGTAAATTAACACATCCTAATACACCAGCCACTCTTCAGCACTTTGGGATGAGACTAGGGGAGAAAAATAATTTTACATTTTATTTAATTTTGTTGGATTAAGTGTGGCTGGTAGAGAATAAAATCTATGTTGTATTTAACTCCGAGTGCCAAAAGTACCAGAGGACATGGGATGTATTGAACTCTGAGTGTAATAGGTAATGTCGGACATGGGATGTCAGTGCTGCTGGCTGTCACTGAGGCAGGGGCATGACACATAGCCCAACTATATTCTATTGCATTTGTTCCCGTGAAGTGTACTTAGAGTGTGGTGTGACAGATAAGGCCCTACAATCTAGATTGCATGTGTCATGATCTGACTATGGACTCTAACCTTTATGTATGATGTCACTTTGATTTTTCTGTGACTCAGTTTCCTTAACTGTAAAACGTAAATAAAATAATGCTTCTCAACTACGGGAATGTGTACACGAAATTGTATGTGTACATGAAATGATGTAATACTTGTGAAACATTAAACTTATTTTATTTATTATTAGACAAATTCTTGGAGTATACTACATTGGCTCATGTGTGTATGGTCTTACCAAGGCTAAACCCCACCTGAGTGAAGCCTTTTAAGGCATCTTCTCACCTGAGGGAAAGCTGAGGGTTTGTCCAGATCCCAGCTCTCCAGCAGAAAGGGACTCTTTTATGTTGCTGATGCTACTTGGGACAATGAAACCTTCTGTTATTCATTTAGAAGTGCTTCACCCAAGCCTTATCCCTGACAGCAGCCAATTCAGCAAAGAGAGCTTTCGGTGTGAGGGCAAGAAAGAAGAGAGCAGTTCATTTTGAGATTGACCTTCCATACCAAACAGGGAAATGGCAGCCACCCCTCCTGAGAACATATACCTGCTAGAAAATTCTGCACCCATGTTTATATAAAACAAAGCAGGACGTGTTTGCCAATGGCATAAATAAAGGAACCACTTGGTTGCATAATGCTTCGCTGTGCCCCAGTGTGAGGCTGTTGTGGAATCTCTGCCTGACTGGGTTTAGATTTTAGAAATCAGGTTGCCTGTCTCTCTTGCTCGAGACCCTTGAGTCCTGTTCTTTCCCAGTTCCCTGAGGGGCCAAGTTTGAGCTGGCTCAGATCATGCCATCATCATTTGGACTTAAGAGAGTCCTGTTCTACTTTGAGTCTGAGCTTGTGGCTCTGAGTTTCACTGAGACTGAAGCAGGGGACAACAGGCTGAAGGCTGAGGGGTCAGCGCCAATTATCCCATCTAAAGAAAGAGAGGTTCAGATATGATGATTATTGAGAGCCATTATGTGCCAAGCTTTGTGCCAGACACCACCTCAGGCTCTCGCCATACCTTGTGATGCAGGCAGACAGTAGCCTCAGATATATAGTGATTTAAAGTGATGTGTTCCAGGAGAGAAGCTAGAGCAGGCTAGCCCCTAAATGTCTGTGCAGTAACATTTGGGCGGGAAGTAAAAGTAGATATTTCCACCCAGTTACCTATGCTTCCTTGTCTAACCTAGGAGAAACAGAAGCATTATCATATGGGAAAAAAATCCAGTCACAGAAAATTCTCACGATTCAATGAATTATAACTCGTACTGTAGGTGAGTGAATTTGTATGGCACATTATCAACTTTTCTCCACCAGGAAAATAGGGCACCAAGTCCTTATCTTAATGCACACCTTATGAGAGCATTTACTGAATACCTGCTGTGTGCAATGATTGCACAGAAGGCCTCGAGGATAAGCATTGCTTGAGGAATGCTAACTTGGTTATTTCTGACAGATGCTGAGCTTGGTGGAAGTCCTTTCTTTTAGCCCTAGTATTGGTCTGGGGAGTGTAAAATGGTGGGGAGCCCTGGGTAATTCTATGGTATGGCGAATGTGAGTAATTAGCATCCCAGGGAGAATTTATACGCCCTGGTCTTTGATCTCTTGAAGTGGTTCTTATAGCTCCTTCGGAAACTGGACAGGTTGAGAAATACTTTCCAAGCTTATCCTAGGCTCCACTTCCCCAGCACCTCTCCATCTGCAGTGAGACTGGAAAGCAGCTTAGAGGAAGGGCGAAAAGTGGAAACGGTAGAGGTAGCTCACACTTCCTGAACATTTGCCTCTGGAAGAGACAAGTCTATTCGCTGTACTACATCCCTTGATATTGACCAGTGCAACAGACAAGAGAAATAAATAAAGGTGTAATGGTTTAAGGGAATAATGCATCTCTCTACCCAAAGGTGTATCTTACTCCACAGACAAGTCTAAGGAACTGACAAGAGATGCTAACACTAATATTTATGCTTCAGTGTCCACGTATTCAATATGGATATACAAAGTCAATTATATTTATGTACCCAAAGTAAAAAATCAAAACATAAAATTGCCAAGACACTTTATAATAGCATAAATAGGATTCATTTAAATTTATTTCCAACAAAAATGTGGTTTTACACTAGAAGTACAAAACATTTATGAAGACCTAATAAATGGAAACATACACCATGCTTGTAGATTAGAAAACCGTATTATTAACATATCAGTTCTCAAAATGATCTCTAGCAGGGGCTGGCAAACATTTTGTTTGTTAAGGGACAAGTTAAATAATTTAGGGCTTGTGAGCCATACGATATTAATGGCAGCTATTTTCTGCCTCTGTAATGTAAAAGCATAGATAATATATAATAGAAAAAATTTGACTGTATGTAGTTTTCTTTATAACAATAGCTGGTCCCTCTTTCCTTAGCAGCAGGAAAATGAGAGCTAAAACTAGACGGTCTCTAGCTGTTCTTCCAACTTTGTCTTTTTCTGGTTGTATCAGATAATGAGGTCACATCTGTTTGTCTGCTAACTGTCATGTGGACCTCACTTCATATATTCCATGGTGAGAACGAAGTGTCCTTGGTAGTGTGGATGGAGGATTACATGAAGTAATACAGAGATCTGACAAGTTCAAGGATACTCATACCTTTCTTCCTCCCCATTACAGCCTTTTCCCATTTGGTTTTAGAGTTTAACTTTAAGGGCTGGAGATTTCTTTCTTTCTTTCTTTCTTTCTTTCTTTCTTTCTTTCTTTCTTTCTTTCTTTCTTTCTTTCTTTCTTTCTTTTCCTTCCTTCCTTCCTTCCTTCCTTTCTTTTTAAAAAATATCTTTATTATGAATAAGTATATACATTGTATGAGCAACTCTTCTGAAAGTGTCCCCATTTCCCTCCTCTCTGTCCCCTACCCACTGGGGTCCTTCCTCGGTGCCCATACTGGGTCTGTCCATAGGCTAGGGGTTATGTACTGCACCAGAGGGAGCCAGTTTTTTTTTTCCTTCCCCCTTTGTACATTGTTGTTGAGGGGGCAAAGTCTCTGCATATTCTCCCCCACCATGGCTCTCATATTCTTTCCACCCCCTCTTCCACTCAGTTTCCTGAGTCATAGTGGGTGAGTTTTGAGTCTGCTTTGTTATTGAGATCTCTGGCTCTTTGAAGGGCTGGAGATTTCAAAATGGCATTCAGGCAATCAGCAAAGACCTCAGATGGAAATCTCTGTGTGTGTCTGGGGAACTTGACTTGCTGGGGTGCCATCGTATCATGTGAGGTGCTGGGGTTTGGTTTCCCCCAATCCTTACTGTAAGCCTTTGGGTGCTCATCTCTTAAGGACATGGCTTCATCTCCAAAGGGGTCAGGTAAAGGCAGTGAAGGAAGTCCTGGGGTCATAATGCCAAAATACCAGTCACCTTGTTTCCCTTGTCTTTTTAAGAAGATACGTTTCTCATTTTAAATATTCTATTATTCAGCCTCTCAGGATAATCCCAAATAATGTCATCTCTTAGAAAAGTTGAGATAGGGTGAGAAATTAAGACCTTCCATCTGGTGGGAACAGAGGCTGTTGACACTAGGAGCTTTCTTGCGTCTTACACAAGTGGACTTCCTCTTGTCCACTTTATTTTACCTTCTGGTGTGAGCTGGCCATGGATACAGGCTTTCTTGAGTCCTGCCTAGTGTGACATTTGTCTTGCAATTTTCCCATGCTGTTTCAACAGGAAAAAAAAAAAAAAAAGCTAAGAGATTGACATAAAGCTACCCTGAGGCTAGATTGTCACTGAAATAGATTTCTCCAAATAAAAATCAGGGCCATTTTTGCTTGCAAGGCCTTGCAATGAAACAGAGTTAATAAAAACTGCATGGGAAACTCACAGTGCGGCCATAAAAAAATTAAAAAATAGAATTCTGAGCTAAAGTCAGCAGTGATTGTTGGCTCAGGGTTGAAATGAGGGAGTGAAATATTCTGAAGCAGTCATTCAGGGAGAAGAGGAAAGATTGATTACCCTTAGCATTCCTTTAACTCTTCAGAAGTGAAGCTAAAAAATCACACTTGCTTAGAAAGTGAGTAAGTCTTGCATTTTAAGCACAGGACAAACTATTTTCTCCTCCCAAATCAGCCACTTCAGAGCATTTTAATGTAAGCTAACACAAGCACAAACATCAACAATGCAACCACCCCGAAGCATAGACTCAATGAGAAGACAGATGAAAAACGTCTTCAGCTTTGATTTGTCTCACCCATCACTCAAATCTCTCTCAGGTTAAGGACTGGGTGTGTCTTAGGCTGGAAGGCAGGGACTCCCTCATCGTGCTAATCTCCCAAAGCCAGGCCATCATTGGGAATATCTCATGGAATCCGGGAGAGGTGGTTTGTTTCTGTGGCTTCCTGCTGGGTTGGCATCATCCAGGACCTCTGCAGTCCCAGAGAGAGGGGGACAATGGTGACCAAGGACCTGAGACATTCACCATGTTTTGCATTCAGAATGTACCCAAGTCATGATGCTAATGGGAACCTGAGACCACAACTAATTCTCACTTTGGGCTACAGTCATAAAACATCAGTGTCTAAGACAAGTGGACTTTTTGCTCCTGGTTGCTATAGAGAAATTTATAGGAATATTTAGAAGTGATTCGGGGTTCTTTCTTTAGCTCCATTTAAAGCATATAAACTCTGGTCATTTTCACAGGTTTTTGCTAATTAATACCACCACTGTGGAAATGAGGGCTGTTCTCCAAACAAGCTGCGACAAATGGGATTTTTATTGCTCCTTGAAAAGTCTGGGGAGTAATTAGCAGATCTGTGGAGATTCTTTGACTGGGCATCTGTATGGTAATGGCCAAGCCTGATAGCTCGGGGAAATGGGGTTGGACCTTCACCTAAGGGCACATTTATATTGTCACTTACAGCCTTCAAGCTACAAGGGGACAAATGTGGGAAAATATTTTGTGAACTGCTAGACAAATGAACCTGGTGTTGACCAACCTCAACTAGAAATCAGGCTTCGCCTTGCTTCATGCTGTATACAAGCCCAGACTTGAAGGTGAAAATTTTTGAAATCTATTTAAACTTGAGTCCCCTTAGACTACCCATGTGTATGTGCACGCAAACACACAAAATACACACACACACACACACACACACACACACACACACCACACAGTCTACCAGGGTCCTCCTTCAGATGAGTGGCTGGAGAAGGAATTACAGGAATGATAAGGGGCTGTAGAAGTCAACTGGATCAGAGTTACATGAAGTAACTTAGAATACAGGGAGCTCTACATACTTGGATGGGGAAATAATTACATTTTTCTTGTTTCCACTGACCTCTGGTTTAGATTCCTATATAACCTCTGATTTGAATCTCTATTGTCACACCCACTCTTCTTGAGATTCGACACAGCAGAATCAAAGATGTCTTCAAATCACAGCGTGGAGCTTGAAATAACTCAAGATACCATTTGTGCTCATTACGACCTTAAAACCTTGGTGGTTTCTGGGCTCACTGCTAGATCTGAAGCACTCATTTTATATCACACACATAGGTTGAATGAGGTACTAATTTACGCTATAAGGGTTTTTATAATTATCTGTATATTCTCTTATCTATTCAAAACGTTCTAAAAAGGGGTCCATAATGCATAGTTTAATACCTTCTTTTTGACCCCTCCCCCACCCCCATTTACAGCTGAGGAAAGCAAGGCAGGTCTGGTGAGAGGCAGAGGAAAACCCCAAACCCCAGGGTGCTGTCTCTGGTTGTTTCCCACCATTAGGGGCCTCTGCAGGAGAAGAATGTACCCCTGGTAAAAACAACATTGGTTGCTTCCTTAAAACAATGCTGCTTAAGTGTAGAAATCAGAGATGATAAGCAATTCCCAAGGGGAATCTTAGCCAGAGAATTGGTTTTGAAATTTAAATGCACTTTCCTACCTTCAGTTTAAAGAGTAGATATTGTTAAGTGCTCACCTTACATGAGAAAGGCATGGTGCTCTGGGTTACATGTAAACAGTCCCTCAGAATACATTGGATGATGCATCGCTTCTCAGCCTTTTGGCTAAGATCAAGTGTAGAATACATTGCATACTGTTTTCTGCTGCTTCCTGAGAAGTCAGTTTTTCTCCTGCATATTTACGAGGACTTGAAATGGACATTTTGACCTCTGAACACTCCTAGTGAGCAATGGGAAGCTGGATGCCAAGCTAGTCGAGGCTGGAATGAGTGTGGACAGTTGGGATGACTAACTTTGCCTGTTGTCTAGGACGGAGCACATTACTTACACTCATACGTGGGTATTTCACTCTCCACCTCCCCTGCTGGTGGTAAAGGTGAGAAACAGTCAATACAAGTAGACCCTAGTCATGAATGTGCTAGCTGATCCTACATCCCTGGTGGAAACTTAAAGATGTGAAAAATTTCCTTCCTTTCCCTCCCTCTCCCCCCCTTTCTTTTCCTTTGGACAGGATTTCACCTTGTATCCCAGACTGGCTTTGAGTTCTCAGTACTCCTGCCCCAACTTCTGGAGTGCTAGGATTCTAGAATGTACCATCATGCTTGACTACAGTTGTCTCTTGATGGTTCACATGGAGGCTAATTTACTTCAACTTGACCCATTGTGGCTTTCTGATTTTCACAGTTCATGGCATTGTAAGAGGAAAGAGGTCTTGTTCATTGCTAATATAGCAGTTCTCAAATCTTTTAAAGGTTCTCTCAACCATTGGTTTTTGTTGTTGTTTCTTCTCAAATAATTTTATAGTTTTTATTTTCAAGGTAGGGTCTCACTCTAGCCCAGGCTGACCTGGAATTCACTCTGTAGTTCCAGGCTGGCCTTAAACTCACAGTGATCCTCCTACCTCTGTCTCCCAAGTGCTGGGATCAAAGGGGTGTTCCACCATGCCCAGCTTCTCAAATAATTGATCAGATGTTTTGGGTTAATGTCTTATATTTTAGCTTTTCATTTTAAGATAATTCCAGATTTATAAGAATGTTACGCATGTAGCTTGAATGTTTTCAGGATCCCCTCATCTGGACTCCTCAAATATTCCTTATTACTACCATATAAAGGATGAAAATGAGGAAGTTAATGTTTAAATCGTAGACCTTAAAGCCTCAGTAGTCATCTCACTAATGTCCTTTTCCTGGTCTTGAATCTAATATAAGATGATGCATTCTATGTCATCATTTATTTTTGGGTAATCTATGTTACTTTCTTTAGCCTGTTTGTTTTCATTGATACTAAATCTTTCTTTAGCCTTTTTGTTTTCATTGATATTAAATCTTAAGAAATTTTGGTGAGCTATTTTATAAAAGGTTTCTTAGCCGGAGTCTCTGTGGTGTGACACTTTCCAGGTTGTACACTAAATTTTTAATATTTATTGTACTTTAATATTTACTCTTTGAATTCTATAAATTTACAGGGTAAAATATCATAATCTGATGTATATATGTAATATATCATGAGAAATGTTTCATTTTAAATGTTTCATTAAACATTTAAAAATTGTTAACATATACTAATTGTCTAACTTTATGGGATACAGTGTGCTATTTCAACTCATGTATACAATATGTGCTGATCAAATTGAGGTAATTAAAATTCCTATTTCCTTATCATTACTTTTTTTTACTTCCTTAATCATGTTATTCATAACACACATTCACACACATATATTCTTGTGAACCATAGTCCTTCCTGTTGCTCTGCAGGATACTAGGACTTATTATTTCTAACTGTGTTTGGGACTCATTACTTAGTCCCCTCATATAACTCCCCCTTTCTGAGCCCTAGTAATCATTATTCAGATGGAATTTTAGCCTCTACATATGAAAGAGAATGTATAGTATTTGTTTTTCTGCGTCTGATTTATGTCATTTAACACAATGTCCTCCAGCTCCTTTTATTTTGCAGAAAATGACAGGCATTCTCTTTATGGCCATATAGTATTCCATTTTGTATGCATCATATTTTCTTCATACATTTATTCCTTGATGGCCATCCAAATTGATTCTGTATGTTAACTGGTGTGAATAGTTCAGCAATGAACATGGACTTGCAAGTGTCTCTGTCATCAGCCATTATTTCCTTCAGAAACCCCAAAGTGGGATAGCAAGATGTAGGGCAGATCTATTTTGGGTTCAGGGGGGACCCCCATACTGTTCTCCATACTGGCTCTATAATACGTGTTCCTACAATAAGTAGTGTCTGAGAGTTCCCAGAAAAGGAGAAAATTGAATTGGCAACTTTTGTTATATTTTTATCCTTTAAAAAGTAATAACCATTCTGGCTGGGTGAGGTGATATCTCATTGTGAGTTTAACTTGAAGTTGAGTATTTTTAATACTTACATATTCTTGATATTACATCTTTGATAAGCTGAGGATTTTGTACACATTTTCTCCCATTTTGTCATTATCTGCCTGTCCACTGTTGACTGCCTTTTCTTGCCAGAGGCTTCTCTCTGTGATGTAATTCCTTTTTACTCACTGCTTTGGGATGGGCAATGGGACTAGGAGATCTATATCAACCTCTTCAAAGAGAGGATGGCCATGTCAGCTTGTTCTGGGAATGCACAGGGCCAGCTAGGAAAAGATCTCATGCTGTAGAAATCCCCCTCACATGTGGGAGAGAATCAGCTTTCCATGAGATAAACTTTTTTTCATGGAAAACCCCTTTAAAAATATAGACATACAAAATAGCCATGTTAGTTTAGGAAGGGCCATTTTTCTTTTCTATGACACCTGATGAAACAATTTTGTAAATATTTTTAAGGACCTAAAGTGCTTATCTAGTGCTTACCATCACCTGATCACATGACATCTTTATTTATGTCCTCCCATTCTCAGAAAACCCAAGTGTTTAAAATGTAAAACCATCATCACCTCACACCTGTGTTACTGTCAAAATCTTGTCCCTGGTGTCCACCCAGGGACCTACCTCAATAAAATCCAGTCTTTCAAAATTCAACTATAGTACATGCCAAAGTTTGTTTCTTTTTCTTTTTTTATACCTTTGTTATGAATAAGTATATACACTGTATGAGCAAATCTTGTGAAGGTGTTCCCATTTCCCTCCTCTCTGTCCCCTACCCACTAGGGTCCTTCCTTGGTGCGCACACTGCATCTGTCCATAGGTTAGGGGGTTTGAACTAGACAGAGGTAGCCAGTTTTTCTTTCTTTTTTTTCTCCCCCCCTTTGTGTATTGTTGCTGGGGGATGGGCAATTTCTCTGGATATTCTCCCCAACCATGGCTCTTACATTCTTTTTTTAAAAAAGTATTCCATCTATTCATTTTCAAGCAGAGAGAGAGAGAGAGAGAGGAGAGAGAGAGAGAGAGAGAGAGAGAGAGAGAGAGAGAGAGAGAGAGAGAGAGAGAGAGAGAGAGAGAGAACCAGGACCACCACCTTGTGGGTCTGGCTCACATGGGTCCTGGGGAATTGAACCCGGGGCCTTTGGCTCCATCCAGCCCAGGCTCTTACATTCTTTCTGCCCCCTCTTCTGCTCAATTTCCTGAGTCATGGTGGGTGAGTTTTTAGTCTGCTTTGTTGTTGAGATCTTAAGTATCTCTGGATCTTTGCCTTGGGTTGTGATGGGAATCATTGGTGTCTGTCTCCATTGACCTTTCAGGGTTTATCAGACTTGCTGTGGTGATTGGTCTCCTGTTTGTCTTGTCACTTTCTCATAGGTTTCATTTGGGCCCTGTGTGAAGGCTAGGTGTGGTTTGTCTCCTGCCAGGATGTCAGACATCATCCAATGTCTTGTTGATGGAACTGAATTGTCCCTAGCTCTCTCAATGCCTTCTGAAAAATAAAAACAGAATCTCCATCGGGGAGTGAGATCAGTATAGGTTAAATGAGACAACATTGCTATTTTGGCTAGCTCCTAATCGGTGTAGCCTCTCTGTAGCTCTCTGGTGGTGGGAATTTCCCCTAGGAGCCCGAGTTCTTGGTCCCCATAGGATTTTGCCATGGATCCCAGTTCCAGTTAAGGGTTCCTTGTCACTGAGTGGATCTTTTAGTCAATCAGTAAGCTGTTGATTACCATCCTCAGTTTAGTGCACAGATGAGCATTTCTTGACTTGCTGGTTTCTTCCATATAGCTGTGTGTTCAGCATTCTTGTGACAACTATCTATATTGTATATCAGTGTTCTCTGCTTTCTCCAAATATCATTGACCAATTTCCCCTGGCAGCTCATGTAACACCTTCCAGTGCTACACATGCTACCATCTGGGAGCTGGTTACCATTCTAGATCTAGCAGGGTCTCTTGGTGTTGTTTGATGACACTCTGTGATTTCTTCAGGAATAGGGTCTTACCTTAGGCCTGGGAAAGAAAAAAATGGGGGAACTCTCTACAAGATATAAATAGGGGAAAACCTTCCTGAACAAACCTCCAATAGCCCAAAGTTTGTTTCTTGATCTGCCCTGTATTTATTTGTTGGCTAAGTACAATTAATTCATTTCCACTTACAGAGTATAAGTTCTTCTGTATGCAGAAGTACAACTTCTTTTCTTCTTCAAAAGAGAATCGCAGTTTTACCTTACATGGTCAAAGACAGCTTGAGGTGCTACTGTTATTTGATTAGAATAAATGATCTTCATTTAATGAGCAAATTATTCAATTAATTTAACCTGGAGAGCTATTTTAGAGCTCAGGGTGGACCAGGCTTGAGGTGGGATATGGCATACATTGGTATACAAGATGCTCAGAGAGATATACTAAGGGATAGGCAGTTGCAGTCAGTGTGAAGAACAGTCATGGGTTTGGTCCATTGGGACAACTTGGGTGGTTCCCGCATTTGGGGACTTGATGAAGTTTCTTATAGAAATCAAACCTTCAAACCTGAGGCCCAGGGAGTGGGTTGCTATTTATTAGGTGTGACAGAGCAGGAGTTAGGCTGTGTGATGTTTCCAGGTAGAGAGGCTGTACAGGCAAGGCATGGATATGGGTGAGTGCTCAGTGTGTATGAGGAACTGAAGGAATATTGATCTAATGGATGTACAGGCTGGGGAGAGATGACTCAAAGGAAGCAGGAAGAAGCCAGACTTCTCAGGTCTTCTTGTTGACAAGCACTGGAATCTTCCTCAGGGACCAGGGCTTAATGGAGGAGTAGCTTTAAGCAAGAGAATAGAATCAAGCACTTAGATTTTGAAAGCTATCTCTGGATAGAGTGTAGAAGGTAGATTGGGGGAGAACAGAGATGAGACCTGGTGGTGAGGATGGACATGTGTTTCTCCTTATGTCCGTGGTTACTCTTTATACCTGGGGGATCCCAGCACTCCACAGGGACTCACACACTCAGTTAAGAATTACATGGAGCTTTTCAGGTGTCTGTGTTGTTTCCTTAAACTATACACATTTGAAGTTAATGAATTTTTTTTGGATAAAAAAATAAAGCTTAGTATCAGAGAAAGAAGGAAAGGGGATCATTTGATCTATTGTGTTGGGGTGGAATGAGTTGATGTCTACTTTCCCCTTTCCTTTGAGTTAACCTGCTTTGGCATCACAGAGCTGTCTGTAGCTATAGCACAATGACAAAAACTAAACCCTTACACAAATGTTACGACAACATGAATCAGTTCCATAGAAATCTTATTCCGACTAGCATTCTACAAGATTTAATGACCACTAAAGGGGAAGGGCAGGGGGGGGGAACAGTTTGACTGAAGGTGGAAAAAAGGTTAACTTTAAAATCATGGACTCTGGCAGGTAAATCCCCAGCCCTAGAATTGGGCTGCCCCCCCCCCCCACACACAGTGAGCTGTTGGTCAGAGAGACCCATGAGGTCCCCAAAACAATGCAGGACATTGCAAAAGCACTTGATTACCTGCCAGTGCTAAAGAAACCACAGGCTGCTGTCAGAGGACATTGAAATATCATACTTAACCAAAAAGGAAACTAGCTCTCACCTGGTTAGCCCTCATGGTGCTAGAAAGCTCTATGGGAGCCACTGGAGGAAAATGGTCACCACAGCATGAATGAGCAGGAGACCCTACAGACTATGAAATCAACCAGCTGGTCAAGAAGCACACACTTGTGCAATAGAGGCACACAGCCTCTGTTGCAGTCAGCTTTCTAGTTGCTGCGCAGAAAGAACCCAAACAAAAGTGGCTTGTAGAGGAATGGGTTTATTTGGCTTACGGACTCGAGGGGAGACTCCATTCTGGCAGGGAAAACGATGGCATGAGCAGAGGGCTGGACATCACCTCTGCCACAGCACTGCAAACAGCGGCAGGAAGGTGTGCCAAACACAGGCAAGGAGAAGCTGGCTTATAACCCCCATAAGCCCACCCCCAACAACACAGCTTCATCGAGGTTGTAAAACCCAAACTGCCATCAGCTGAGGATCGATCTAACAGAACACATTCATTTGTTTGTGGGGGACACCTGTATCAAACCATGACAGCCTCCGCAGTAACCAGCTGCTCTCTGATTGGACATGAGGCCTGCTCACTAGGAGAGAACTCATATCTGGTACTGGAAACCAAGTCAGAATCCCATGATCAAGAAACTCACAGACCTCAGAGAGAAGTCCCCACTGCTCTCTGGAGAAGAGTGGGCTTACACACCAAAAGAGAAAAACTACCTCAAATTTGGATCCCTGCCCCCTTTAACTTAAGGGTTCTCACTCTTGTTTGGAGAATCTGCTTTATATTAGAGATGTCAGAGAAAACAGAGGAGAACCAAGATCCATTGATAAGACAAGCTAACTGCCCACCATGAAATGTGTCACCTCAACCACATCTTCCAGGCCCTGAAGAAATTGCAGGGGAAGTGACAACATGAACACTGTTCTTACTGCCAGCCTAACCACCAGCCCCAGGTTGATGGTGATAATCAAAACCTATCAACACATAGATCCAGAGGCTACAGAGAACTCAATACTAAGTCTGACTGCCAACAGGCCTGCTCTGGCTCAGGGAACATTGTGGAAGAGGGGTGGAAAGATTGTAAGAGCCACAGAGTAGATAGGAATATCCCGAGGCACAGTCCCCCTGCTACTCCATAAGGACTGACTGAGGCCTTCATGACCCCACGGTGAATATCATAATCTCACTGAGAAGGATCTTCAGGGTAAAGGGAGCCGGGGCCAGGGGATAAAAGAGAATAATCTCCCATAATTAATATAAAAGTATACATATAAAACAAAATTATATATAATATAAAGTTATATAATATAAAATTATATACAATATAAAAGTACATATAATCTAAAAATTATATAATATAAAATTACACATACATATTCTAGAGATCTCAGAAAACAGAGTAGATGCTGGCACATGCTCAGTCTGCTGGGTAACTAACTCCTAGTGAATCGTGACACCCAGTCTCAGTGGTTAACACATCTCCACGCTGACATTCCACCAAGAGTACAGACTCCTTACTTCCACACTGTCAGAAACCAAGGCTACACCACACCACCTGCCTTTCTACTTATGTTCAAATATTCTGAATTAAAAAGTTAAGCTATTTCGACATTTTGCTGAATATAAAATTTTTATTTTGGAACAAAAAATCAAGTGTACAATGAAAACTAAAGCTACAAAGCCAGAGAATTAGATTTATCACAGTTCTCTTGCCTGATATTAAAAAACCTACAACATTAGAGAATTAGACTTATCACAGTTCTGTTGCCTGGTATTAAAAAAAGAAAAAGAAATGAGCTACTTAAATTTCTAAAGCCTCACCACAGTTTATGTTGAAAAGAGCAACTCGGAATACTGAAGTGCCAAGCTTGTCAGGCATTTTGCATGTGCTGCTGGCCACACACTCTAAGCCCAGACCAGCCCTTTAAGGGCCCATTGTTCAGAGCCCAGGTACCAAATTCCTTCCACACAGCCAGGGCCATCCATTCCACTCGTGTTCCTCCCTGTCCCCACACTTCCCTTGCAATGCACTAAACTGCAGGTGCATATTCAGCTCTGCATACTACAGATGTGACAATTTCATGATCATTTAAGTTCTACATATTAAAAACACAGTGTCTGGATGGGGGATGTAGCTCAGTGGTAGGGCACTTGCCTAGTTTGTGTAAGGTTCTGGGTTCCATCCTCATAACCAGTACAAATTTCAAGAAGCAAAGTACAGATTGATAAAAACAACTATAGTACAATAAATAAAAACAAACAACCCAAACCCCAAGATGCATAGGAAATCGCCCCACAGTTCATGGACTGACTTCGTACAAGCCCATTCTCCTCTGTCCCCATGTTACGAGGGAACTTCTCCCCTTCTAAATCTACCCCCATAGATGTCATTGGTTGATGATGTACCCATTCAATGTGCAAGCATCAGACAAGCCTGAACGCACGGGAACTGCTGGACCGTGGACTGGTGAGTAGCAGCGGGCATGGCTGTGGTTTGGGGAGGGAAAGAGAAAAACCCTCCACAGCTCTGGGGCTCAAGTGGAAGGAGAGCCGGATGTTAGAAGGGACTTGTCTGGATTCACACTGGGCCTCGTGAATGTTGTGCTTTGTGGCTCTGAGGTTTGTGCAGATTAAAGCAAATTCAAGTAAATAGTGCAGCTAATGCGCATTGCCTGGTGTGGAGTGAGTGCTTGGGAAGCATGGGCCACCGACAAGGGAAGCTGCCATGACCTTGTGCTGGTGTGGGAGATGGGGCTGTGCATTGCATGGGAACCGTCACACAGGATGGTCCAAGGCACAGCACAGAGCCACGCATAAGAGAAAGTGTGTGAGACCCTCCTGTATTGTCATAGACCCACATTTATGGAGAACAGCTTCTCTCTGATTGCCACAGTATAAGCTCCAGTGTGAGCCTGCTTTTTAGGTGTTCCACAGATTCCCAGAGCATTTTACAAATTGGAAAAAGCTGTACAACTGTAAGGTATTTCTATTACCATGTGTTTAATGGTGATGTGGTCCCTGTAGGCGAGATGCGTTCAGAACACCCAGCCTCTCCCTGCCCACTCCTTCCCATCCCGAAACACACATTTCTGTTTACTGATCATTACTGGGTCCAGAGCCCAATCTTCTCTTATTTCTCCAACTTGTTTCTTGCCAATACCCCAAATTTCATTAAGGTTCTCTTGGGAGACTTCAGAAGTGGTGGGAAGAAAATTCAATTCTGAGGTCAAAATGTAAGATGATGGAAAAACAGGAATCTATTATAGAAGTTTAAGTTAAATATACCACGGATGCAGGGAAGGGCCGAGTCATTCAACACTAAAGAGAATTCCACTTGCATTTGATGACGACACTCCCACTGGCTGAGTACATGGCCAGCTCGTCGTGGTTCTCATGGAGTCTCGGTGATGCTTCTCCTATCTGCTCTCTGCGCGCACTTCTTGTCATGCATTCTTGCAGTGGGATATTTTGTGTACAGGGAACTAAAGAGAAAATGTGTGCAAAATGTGTGGTAACAATGAAAACCATGGAAGAGGGACCGGGGAGGTGGCTCAGTGGTTAAAGGCACTTGTTCACAAAGCCTGCCAGCCTAGGTTCAATTCCCAGTCACCCACATAATGCCACATTCACAGCGGCAAGAGACCCCCATGCACTCATTCATTCTCAATCTCTCTGTGTGTGACACACACACGCACACACACATAAATAAAAAGATGTAAGACACAGATTATTGGCAAGGACATATGTCATAGTCAATTTTTCTGCTCTAATAACTTAGACTGAGTAATTTATAATGAACACAAAATTATTTGGATTATGGTTGTGGAGCTGAGAAATCCAAGATGGAGGGGTTGGTACCTGGGGAGGGTCTTTCATGTTACATCATAACCCAAATAGAAGGTATCACATGGTGAGGAGGAAACCCGGGGTACGAGCAGGCAAGGGGTGAGGGAATCTGTCTTTTCCCAAGGCTCTCACTCCACAGGTTATAAACCCACTCCCTTCATGATGACATCCATCAGTCATGAGGGCAGACCCCTCATGGAGTAGCACAACACTTACCCCTCTGCAATGGGAAGCAAGCTTCAAGCACATGAACTTGGGAGTCAATTCAATCCTTAGTAATACGGGACTACTGAATCTCACACTTTGCTGCAGAGAGGATAAACCTAAAGAGTTCTGTTGGAAAGAAGCTGTTCTAGGCTTTAGCCCTCCACTTAGAAGTAGCCGCTGAACAGAAATGCATGCCAAAGACATGCACTAGAATATTCCAATATGCCCAAACTGGAATTACCCAAATGTCCTTCAGCTATAGAGAGGATAAATACATTGTAACCCTTTCATAAAATGCCATCTAGATGGTGAATGATGAAACTTTAAATCTTCTGAACCTGGAATGATGAATCAAAGAACCCAGAAGTAAAAGGTCGCACACTAATGACATGTAGTTATCTACAGTGCAAATCCAAGCACCATTAATTTGTGTTGTTAAAACCAGGAGAGTGGTTACCCTTGGGAGATTATCAACCAGAAGAAATAATTACTGGGGGCTTCTGGGAGATCGATCATTTCATGTTTCACACCCTGGGTGCTGGCTATGAGGCTGTATTTATTTTATGAGAATCCACTGGACTTAAGTGTATTTTAGTAGGTTTTGTTCAATAAAAGTTTTAAAGAAGAGGTTGGTTGATGAGATGAAGTTTATTATTTCACAGTCTTAGATACCATTAGCAAGACCTAGACAGGTCTTCTAGTCTTTCAGTTTCTACATTTCATACAGAAAGGAACACTTTCACATATTTTTCTCAAGATGGTAGAATCAATATTTTCCCCTAAAATCGGAAGCTGAAATATCATCACACCAAAGGCATATCGTATGTAGGTAGAGTTCTCAGTGCTGGCAGGCACTGAATTGAAGGGCAGTCTTGAACCCCTGATTCAGCTTGTAATCAATCTACAGCGAAGAACAAATAGCCACTAAGAAGTGTCAGGTGATGACATTTCTTGGAGGCTCATAATATATAGACAAATCATCTCATGATACCCTTGTGTCAATCCTGGGGGTGAGAGTCACTTCCCTCAATTCCTTGATTAGGTGACTGAGGCTCAGAAAGCCAGATGGGTGGGGAGATGGTCACCTTGTAATACAGGCCAGTTGACCTCCAAAATTCATGACACAGAGTGCACTCTTTCCACGAAAACTCTCAGTTTGTGCTTTAATTTTTCTAAACATTGTGGTTTCCTCCTGAGGTAAGAAATACTGGTTCAGCTGGCTTATCATACCATTTTCTCTCCTGAGTTGAAATCTTGGTAAAATTATTTTGCAGTGAAAAGGCAAAGGGACTCAGAAAACAGCAGGGAAGTCTCAAAGGACTTTGAGATTTGAGTTCTCATTATGAGAATTATTATGCTTTGTGATAATTGCATGTTGAATAAATAATTCCAGTTTTCATGGAGAGAAATGTTCAGACCCTAGGACTTTGATGTCTTGTTGACTTATTTTATCTGGTTTGTCAGTTTAACAATGGAAACACACCTTTCTCTTGATCAAGAATTTCCCAGGTTGTTAACAGCAAAAGGTGGTAGATGCAAATTTATTAAGATCCACTTTTACCTCTGCTGAAAGGAAAACAATGAAAAGGGCAGGCCAAAAATAATGTTTATTAAAACAGGCTCAAAACCCAGTGCGGGTCCTTGTAACCAAGATGTGATATGGTTCTCTTCGTTACAGGTTAGAACTTTGCCAAAGTCTGCTGGCCAGATGCCCTGATGGTTGCTCAGAGAAAGAAATGGGCAGGAGACATGGCAAAAGGAGCCAAGCATTTTAGGCACCTGCATGTTAGACATCCTGTTCTTAATTTAGAAAGAGAAAAATCACACAGAGGGAGGGAGACTTGCTTAGTGCCCCAGAGCCAGTAAGTGACAGTCAAAGTGGAGGTCTGGATCATTGGTTGACACAATAGTAAATATCTCAACTTTGTGTGCTATATATGTTTCTTACAATGGTTCAACTATTCTATTAGTGTGAAAAACATCATAGATAATACATATCCAAGCAGGTTCTTTTCTATAAGTCTTGAGAAATGTCCAGAACATTTAGCTGCCTACATAGATGGGTGGGCAGCTGGGTCTGACCCCTTGGCCATAGTTAGCTGACCTATTTTTATGGGATTCCAAGGCTGTATGATTTTGCAGGTGGTTTTTATCCATAGTTTTCTGAAATTAAAAACCTCCCTGAAAAGTAAGACTTGGATTTATATTCAACATGCTTGGACTGCTGAAAGGAAACCTTTGACATGCAGTGGAGGGATGGTATGCATGTGTGTGTGTGTGTGTGTGTGTGTGTGTGTGTGTGTGTGTGTGTGTGTGTGTGTGTGAGACCATGGTTGTGCATATGGGAGGGGGAAGGGAGACACAACACAGATTGCAAAAAGCATTCAGTCAACTTTGTTTTTCCTTTTGGTCTTATATCAACGGACAGAGGTTGGTGACACTGTCCTTTACATCTTCAAAGCCCAGGATGTCTTGCTACCTGCTTCCTAAAATAAAAGGTTATGTTAACATAAACACTTACTGAACTGTGACAAATTGAGAATTTTTTCCCAACTGTTTGGTAGCTGGCAGATGGAATTCAATGGAGCTGAGTACTATACTAACTTGGACTATTGTGAATTTGCACATGAGTCTGAGGGTGGTTGACAATGTTATGGGTGGTTCATCTCCTGCTATCATTTCTGGTTTTGTTGGTAGAATTAGGCTGTCCTCGGTTCTCTCTGACTTCTTGCCCTTCACCAGGCTGGGCTACACAGCAAACAACAAACAACAGACAATGTTGTCCAAGCAAAGAGTGCTCCACTGGAGACCTATGCATTAGCACAGGGGAGTCACGTTTGTAACCACGTAATGTTAGACTGGAAGAATTCTGGAGGCAAAACCCGCCTCATGACAAAGAGGACACCTAGACATTATCAGGCAGGTGATGCCAACGCTAAGGCTGGCATTGGCACAACTGTTCATTTTCTCCATCAAGTATCCAGGCCTGTTTAGAATTGTTAAAAAAGCCTTAAGCTTCCTTTTCCCATATAGAACTTAAAAGAATCACAAGCCATGAAATAAATAAAAGAAGTCCCAGGCAATTATAATTTCTTCCAATATGACTATGTCCGATTCTTTATGAAATAACAAAAATCACACTCAAAGAAAAAACTCTTGGTCACTAATTTGCTAATAATGTTTTAGACAAATGGATGGTCTGAGCAGCCTAGATTAATTGTTGGTGACAGTACTAGGAAACTCCCATGAAATCTTATGCATCCATGGAAACCCTGCATCGGTCTCTCACATACAGCATAGATCACATCCCATCATGTGAAAATACTCAATTCCAAAAGTCCCTTGGAACCGTGGACACATTTTTTCCTATAGAACAATGTTCCAGAGTGTGGTTATCTTCCCAGGACATCACAAAGGCCTTCTGGATTCCCCAAGTGGCTGCATTGGAATGAATGTGCCCAGAGCCTGCTGAGGCCCAGGCTTCAGCCTCAGTGGGGCAGGGCCATGGGTTGGGGAGCTGGCAGAGGTTCTGCTGTCTCCTGTCCTCCTTCTGGAAGAACTTGGCAGCCTTTGAGTAGAGAGGAGGAGGAGGGTCTCGGGAGTGGGGCCTTGGTGGGGAAGTGAAGGTCGTCTCTGGAAACAGCAGAGGAAGGCTTCATGTTAAAGGGGAAAGGAGGAGACAGGAAACCTCCATCAAATTGTTTATAGGTTGGATTGTTTCTCAGGCCGGAACTGACAACTGTGTTTTTACAAAGTAGAAAAGAAGTCAAGAAGTTCCCCAGCCCTCTCTCATGAATATACAAGGCTGAAGATCTGAGTGTATTTTTTTTTTCTGGGCAGGTAGATTCTAGAACATTAAGTGTTGAGACAATGTAAAATTTCTTCCAATTTGAAGATTATCAAGGGTTCCAATGTATGACATTTGAGCAAGTCTGTATGATTCAGAAATATTGGAATGGCTCGAATTGCTGCCTAAGCAAGCAATGACTGTGTTTTTGCTGCTCCTGTTAGACAAGGAAAAATGTTTTTGCATTTTATCAGCTGGGCTTTTGTTGTTTCTCAAGTTAAGACAAATGTTCTTTGAGAGGTGGGGTCTTGTTTGAGGAAATGTCAAGCTGTCCAGTTTAGATTTATTGGTGATGGTTGCAGGTGCCAAATGTTTCAAGAAGTTGGTATTGCATTCTTTTTCTTCACTGGCAGATGCTCCTGAAATTAAGATGCATCTCTGCAGGAACAGAGCAAATGTATTACACTGAATACAGTGTTCAACAGAAAAACCTAAACAAGGCTAGCAGTGGACAGATTTACATCATTAGAAAAGGATTTGGTTTTTTTTGCATCAGTTTCCAACATTTGGGAAGGCAGCTAAGCAAGAAACTGTCACTTAAGGCCCAGGAGTTGTCAGTGGTGTCTGGGTGGGCCTACAAGGCATGATTTATGGGGATCTCCTAAGACTAGCTGGCTCTAAACCATTTGTATTTCAATGTCCAGAAATTCCTGCCTTTCAAATAGTCCTGGGAGAATCACTGATTTAGCCTGACTTTCCCACTGAGTACCCTCACCAGCAGGTCAAGTTCAGTGTCAACCTTTTGGCAAGGATTCGTTTAGAGGCTTTAGTTTTATCTTAGAAATTGCTAAGAATTATTTTGCATTATTTCCATAATATATTCACATTTTACTTAATATAAGGATTTGACCCATTCTCAAATCTTGGAGTCACACTAACACATCAGGAAGACAGATCTGTTTAGCCTGCATGGATGAGCCGTCGCTACCATACAGGAGGAGAATTCTGTTCTGAGAAACGAGGACTTCCTTGTCTAATAAGTGGTTGAGCCATTGTTTATTATTATTATTCTTTGAAAATTTACAAATACTCCTTTGAAACAGAGACATGTGAATTCATTTGTTCTTTAGGTGAGGTACTTTAAAAAAAATCTCTAATATCGATAATTAGATACAGTGTATGAGCAAATCTTATGGTGGTACCCCTCTTTCTCTCCTGCCTGGTCTCCCCTCATTTTGTGTTGCTGTAGAGGGGGGCAATGTCTCTGGATATGCTCCCCACCATGGCTCTTACACTCTTTCTGCCAGGTGGGGTACTTTTATTAGAGGAGCTTATGGTCATTTTGGAAAAAAGTATTCAGGCCTGCAAGAAATAGCCTTCCATTTCCCTTTTCCCTCCCCCTCCCCTCCCCTCTCTTCTTTCTCCCCCTTCCCTCCCCTTCTTCTCCCCTCCCCTCCTCTCCCTTCTCTTCTTCCTCCCCTCCCTTCCCCTCCTTCTCCCTTCTCCTCCCCTCCCCTCTCTATCCTCTGCCTCTCCTTCCCCTTCTCTTCTCCCTCCCCCTCTCTTCTGCCTCTCACCTCCCTCTTCCCTCCTTCTCCTTCCTCCTCCCCTTTCCCTCCCTTCCCTCTCCCTTCTTTCTCCCCTCCCCTCCTCTTCTTTTCTTCCTTTCTCCATTTTTTTAAGCTACTGGGAAAGAAACCCAAGGCCCTTGTGCCTGCTAGGCAAGTGCTCTGTGCCTAAGCTCTGCCCCCAGCCCCATGAGGTTTTCCTTAGGGCCCTCAGCTCTCCCACAACCATCTGTAACCCCAGTTCTCTCCTTCCCCACTCCAGCCCCGCTATTCCAGAACTTGAGTTTAAAGCATTCGCTCACCTGAGTGAAGTCAGCCACTGCTCAGTTTTCCCAAGCCTGTGTGATTCTGGCTTCATCCATGGCCAGCTCTGCCTTCCTGTCCTAACCAGAAACTGGAGAGCTTTTGTATTTCTCTTCTCTTCAGCTTCCCATGCATACATCCAGTTGGTTGGTCAGAAAGTCTAAGCAAGCAAACTCTGAAATGATCTTTTATTCTCTGAAGAAACTGTAGTTTATGCTGGAAGCTGAACACTCAGAGGCTGGATGGCAGAGAGATTAAGAAAGGGCTGGCTCTCAAAAAGGGGATAGGAAGTCAGGAAGGACTCTAAAGTGTGCTTGGATCTGAGCAGAAGCAGTGGAGGCTGCGTGGGTGGGTGTGGGGTGAGCAAAGGAACCAGTGATCCCAGCCACTCTCTCCTCCTGTCCTCTGAGACCTTGCCTGTACTTCCAGCTGGCAAAGGCCGACCCCAAATCCACAGAGCAAAATACTGCTGAGGGAAAGGCTCCGGGGGCTCAGAAAGAACAGGGAGGAACTAGGGGGGTAATGACTAGCCCAGATTTGCCTTTGCCCTTCAACAGTTGCTAAGGGAACTTTCAAGAGGGTCAATAGAAGACCTGCTGACTGGGAGAAAATCTTCACCAGCTATATGTCAGACAGAGGATTAATTTCTAGAATATGCAAAGAATTTACGAAACTAAAGCAATAAAAACTCAAACAATGCAAGAAAGAATGGGAACTGAATAGGGAATTCTCAAAAGCAGAAAGCAAAAGGGCCAATAAACATTTTAAAAAGGCTCAATATCTTTGCCCATCAATTCTTGAAATGTCTGGATGAGTTCAAGACCATCACCTCTTGTTTGCATAGCTGGGATGTTAACCTTCCAAGGTGCCCTATTGGTCTGTAGTCTTTCTGTTATTCAACCAGCTTTAGAACAGTTTTAATGCTGGCAGAGGATGCTCATGTGTAAGACATATCCTGGGGAGATAGGTGTGTGGGATGGGCTCCCTGTGGCTATGAACTCTTTCCTATGCACCCCCTCAAGGGCCTCCATGCAGGAATGGATCTCACGGGAGGAATATGGAATTCTCTATGGTTCATTAAAGAAACACACCTGGCTGTGGGTCCCATTGTTCATCCCATCATTCTCTGTGGGGTTCCATATGGATCCTTCACGATATGACTGTGGTGGCTCCTCTCTTGCCAGGATCTCAGCTATCAGCCTACGGTCGGTTGGTAGGGTTAGATGGCATGACACCCCTCAGTAACAACATACTAGGGCCAGGAGAACCTGGCTGAATACTAGGCTATCCATGGTCCCCCGTCACAAGGACTGATCCAGACGACCCACGGAGGAGGATATCCAGCTGGTTGGGGATGCGGGAGGGGGAGCATCGGAGAATTGGGAACAACTCATTGTTTGCCCACTAAATAATGTAACTCATTATGGACAATAAAAAAATAAATAAAAAAAGAAACACACCTATTAACTCTGTCAGAAATTACTGGGAACACATTCCCAGAGCTTCACAGATACAGCAGGTGCTCAGGAGATACTGGCTGAAAGGCTGTTACATGTGACTTGCTAAAGAGTTGTTCTTTACACACTAATATGTGGACCTGCACAAATTAGACCGGCTATTCTCAAGTAAATTTCTAAAACATGAATCTGATTCTATCCCCCCTCTACTTGCTCCTTCTAGTGGCTCCCCTTGTCAAGGGGTTCTTAATATGGTGGAAAGATCGCCACTGTTTTGCCTGTCTGTCTCTTGCTGATCTCTCTAGAGCTCTTCCCCAGTGCTCCCAACATCACGATTCTGCATGGCCATCGAGCTCCTTATCCATCTTGAAAGAACGCCCAGCAGATGATCTGTGTGTCCTATGCACATTTCCTCAACACATCATTTTTCTGAACTCCAACTGCTGGCTCCAAAGCAACAGAGCCCACTCTGCCCCCATGGAGAAGACATAGAGAGCCAGGTTGTTCTAAGAATGTCCAAGAGTAGATGTACAAATGCCACAACTCTCTCCTCCCTCGGGTTGATTGTGAAGCACATGTTGTAAGAAATACTGTTCCATGGAGTGGCCAGCAGGATTAAGCTCTAGCTGTTCTCAGTACCAATGAAGGCTTGATGTATCTTGGCTTGCTTCCTTCCTTCTCTTTCCTGTCTGTCTTCCTTACTTTCCTATAGTGTTTTCCTGGGATCACCATGCAGATAAACCACTGGCAATGGAATCCTTATTTCAGGCTTGATTTTTGGAGGAACTTAAGTGTAAATCATTTCAGCATTTTCTTTCGGCAGTCTCTTTTGCATATGGCATTGTTTGTGTCTGGATTCTCTCACCCTCTAAACATCTAAATGATAGTTTTCCCTCGTCTTTCTTCTTCTCCTTCTCATCCTAATCTCCTTTTATCAGAAATAATCACTTCTTGGTATGGGTAATCACAACCTTTTCCTTGATATATACACACTACAATTAGGCCTGCATATGTGTACATGTATATATGTGCTTACATATGTATATATATATGTGAATGTTGATGATAGTTATTCAAGGATGCATGAATTGGAATGCATCCTTGTACAGGCTTTTTTTGCACAAATGAATTCATATTACACATACCACTGTGACTTGTTTTTCTCAGCAATACAAACCCTTACATTCTATGTTATGCTCAAATGAACTATAATGAATTAAACATTTCTAATACTGATGAACACTTACAGACCCGATCATTTTTATAGTGTTAACAATTCTATGACATATATATTGTACATATGTTAGTCCCCTCTGGAGATGAGTGTTTCTGGCTTTTTCAGTTATCACCAATAGAAAAGCCAAAGTAAAGTAGTTGAAGCAAAATAAGAGTTGAGAGGTTATATCTGGCTTTAGGGATCCACTGCCATGGTTCACGAGGAGTCACAGGGAAGGATCCTGGCCCCTCTGCTGGCCTCGGGTTTCTACATTCTGCAGGCCTTTCTTTGTAGTGGTAAATGGTTGCCAGGATCTCCAGGCTTCTCTCCTCAAAACTCTAAGTCTGTTGGAAGACAGGGGGCAATTTTATCCACCCCTGAATCGATTATTATGGCAAGAGGGGGAGCAACACTCCTAGAGGCCAAGTCTAGGCACCTGCTCCCTTGCAGGGTGGCCTGGAGGTGAGGGGCAGAGTGGAATCCTGGAGGCGGTCTGATTCCTGTCTCCAGAAAGGGAAAGCAATGCAGCATTGGAAGGCAGATCTTGAGGTCCCACCCTCATAGATTTGCTTTGCAATTGGAAATGTAATGTGTCAATGAATATTTCGATATCTTTCTTGGCATTTTACCTTAACTTATACCCCCAGTGTCAACAGTATTTGAAAGTATCATCGTCCCCTAGCCTTCAGACACTAGGCACTGTCAGTGTTTTATGTTTCCATGAATACCATGATTAAAATGATATCTCTAAATTTGATATTTCTAATGCCTGGGGATTGAATGCCTGCTCGCATGTTTAGCCAGCCTTTTTATTTCTTTTTCTGTAGAAAGTCGTATCTTTTGGTTACAGTTCAGTGGGATTGCCTTTTCGTCTTTCTATGGTAACTAGTTAAATATTATAGCAATTAGGAGTTCCTGGTGGGTAAGACATCACTTTAATCTACTGTGACACCCATTATTCAAAAAAGAAATTAATAAACATTTGCCATATGAATGAATAAACAAGGGAGTCAATAATTTCATTTTTCTGAGTGGGTAGAAGGTCTCTCTTCCCATATATTTTCCTTGAAATTTGCTGTAAAAATGGCAGTGTTCCTGTGAGTGAGGAAAATAGGGGTGTTTTGTCCCATGTTGCCCTCCATATTCTCCTGTGCTCACTCACTCTGTTGACAGGAGCAAACGTCCTGCCTGGTGACTCAGCCTCACACGCCTGCATCCATGCCTTTGAAGTGTCAGCCCTGGAGCTCTGCTGAGGCTCGCATCTGCCACAGGAGTCGGCTCACGCATCGCCCAGTTCAACATCCATCCAGGATTTCAGAGGAACCTGAGAACCATTGTTTTTGGCTGGAATCCTGGTTTGAGGTTTCTTCATGTAGGACTTTGAAAAAAAGGGTTTGGAAATGTTGTCGTCCCTCATCCCAAAGTCTGTATTGGGGAGGCTGCCTTCTCTGTTACCCACCTAGTAACTCAGGCTCCTGAGGTCATTCCGCTCAAATAACTGCACTTATTCCTTTGGTCGAGTTTAAAGAAATGGATCCAGCGGACAGAATACCTGGGTCCTTGTCAGGGAAGTCATTGACCCTTGTAGCCCATTTTCCTTATCTTAAAAAGAGATGGTTAGAATTGATGATCTCAAAGTCCCTTCCAGCTCTCTAAGTCCGAGTATAAGTCTGAATTGTGTTCTGCCACCAACAGTGTGTCTTAGGAGCTTTGCCCATTACTCATGAGAATGTCAACATCTGGGTAAACAGATATTTTGGGGTCAGCTCTATAAAGCTCAGAAATACATACTGCTTGTTGACTTTGGCACACAGACAAGCCTGATCAGGGTCATGTCAAGCATTTTACCACGCTAGCTGCTGAAAGGAAGGCCAAGCAAGCAGTTCCAGCGAGAAGCTTGGGCTGAAGAGCAAGAGCCTAAGTCCCATGGCACAAATGACCTTCAGGAGAAGTGGAGGGGAGAAGCCTGGGAGTGTACCTCGATATCATCAAGAAATGGTCCACATCCATGTTGGAAATGGCAAAGTCAAAGCCACATTCTCAGACAACAGGGAGAGCTGTAAATAGATCTACACAGTTATCGAAGCATAGCGGAATGAAAGTCAAGGCAGGCCAAATTAAACAGACTCAGCCAAGGTTTTGGGTGAAAATATTGAGGCTTGCTCATGCCTTCAACATGAGCAGTTCCTCTATTCAGAATGGTTACAAAAATGAGTCTTTAGAGATGTCAGTTCCCTCTTCCCACTTAGCAGCTATGTTAGCGAAGCCCCTTTCAAAGGGGAGCATCATCTCACACCTTGGATGACTGGGACATTGCTTGATTGATACTTAACGGACAAGTTGTTTTTTTTTTTTTCCTTTAAGAAAATCACATTTGGTTCCAAGACCACATGACTGAGAATCTTAACACATGACTAAAAAATTATTATAACATGGTACAATTACCTTTCAAAAAATTCATTTTGCAATAATTTCAATCTGACCAAAAATTGTAAGAATTGTACAATTCTTGTATATACTTATCTGAATTTAATATTTTACCAATCCTTCTTTCCTACACTTATTTCCTCTCTATGGCATATATATACTTCACATCTATATGGCATTTCCATATTTTCCCAGAACTGTTAGAAAATAAGTTACGGACCTGTGGCTTCTTTACCTTTAAATCCTTTCATGTATCTTTTCTAAGAATAAGGACATGCGCTTACATCACCATGGTGCCACTAGTCAAATCAGGAAATTGACATCCCTTTATGGTCTAAGCTTCAGCTCACAGACTTTGTTCCTGCCCCCAATCATTTCAGTAATCCTTTAGCAAAGGAAAACACTGAACCAGACACTGTGTCTGATTGACACATCTTCAGTCTTCTTCTCGGTTTCAACCTGGAAGTGTTTCCAGGGCTTTGCCTTGAATGATATTTTTGTCGAATCTAGGCCAGTTATTTGGTGGAATGTCCCTCAATTTGGGTTTGTCTGACATCGCAGTTTTTCCTTGTAGCTCCATGAGCTGCCTTCTTGGGATCTGAGGGGCTTTAGGAGCAGCAATGAGGGGGGCTGGTGTACGCTCTTCTTTCTCCTGCTCTGGGGCCTTTTCCCTGTCACCTCAAGCACAGTGAACACTGGTTACTTTGCCTTTTATATAAAAACTTCCCCACGTACATATTGTTTTTGAGTATGATTGATGGACTCTTTTTATTGGATTCAATGGTAGAAGCACTGAATATGCATTAAAAGCCGATAGAATTTGATTGATGACATATTTTAGAATCTTTAAGAGAAGACCTTGTGTTCTAAACACACTCGTGTGCAAATCCATTTTTGCAGGTTGGTATATATTGGTTTCCACTTGGTTAGGTTTCATTATTTAGGCCTTCAAAATAAACTTTAATGCAGGCTCTTCTATAAGTTGTTCCTGAGGCAGGTAAGCACAGGAAATAGCCTAGAAATCCGGAGCACTGCTTGGCTTGAACAGTAAAAATCACCCTTTTCTAATACTGCATTTAGCATCTTAGGATTTCCACCTGCATTAAGCGACAGGTTAATTCAACTGCATAAAATGGAGTAAGTCTCTCCTTCTCTAGGATCCTTCAGTAATTCCCCTTCACATTCAGTTTCTATTTAGATATGTTCCAAGATATATGTTAGCTTGGGAGACACATGACCTAGACTGGTTTGGTAGGGCAAACTATATTTCCCAACTGAACAAAAGTAATAGGTGTGAATCCCCTATTTACCATCCTATGCCTATGAAGAATTAAAATCAGATGCATCATGGGAATTGACATACACAATAGAGACAGGGTTAGATAACCCAAGCTCATCAGTCAAACCAGAGAACTACCCAAAACTATACCCTTAGCAACCTGATGGTCCCTTCCCTGAACTCCATGAAGGGAAGCCCCCAGGCAATAATCTGAAGCCCTTGATCACTGCCCCTCAGGCAGCCTGCTGCCCTTCTTGGCACTGTATTATTGATTTGCTCTGAATAAGATGTCACTATCTGTCTTCAATTCCATGAGGATGATGCCAAGAACCCCAAAACAGCCAGACAGAGACCAAAAGCTGACCTATGGCATGACTCCCAGACAGCGCAATGTTGAAAATTTATTGTCATTCTAACCAGAATTTGTCACTGTCAAACCAAGGCAAGTGAGAGAAAATGTAATAGTTTGGGATGAAAGGCCTACCTGAGGGGTCTCCCCTATTTCTTGCAGACAATTGGGACATTGAGTTAGCCTGGTTCTCAGCTAGGAGTTCTGATGAGAACCCCAGAATCCAACCCTTCAAGGTGCAGTAGTGGTTAAAAACCTCAGTGAACTGTGAGTGATGTGAAGACTGGAAGATGTTATCTCTGAAATGATCCTCAGCAAATTCCCCTAGTTAGCAGAAGCCTCTCCAGTTTGAACCTGTAATTAAAAGCTAACACTTGCAAATACTTGAGTGAATCACTTCATTCTTGGAACACATTTAAGCAAGGATTAAATCTGTTCTTAGAACACAGGTCAAGCGGTCTAGATTTCTCCTCCTTTTCTGACTTCTCATTCTTCCTCCTCTTTCTCTCTCTATTCCTTCTTTCTCCCTACCTCCCTCTCCCTCCACATGTTGGAAATCAAGCCCAGAATTCTTCTGCTGAGCTACAGCCAATTATATTTCTACATAGTGTGAAGGATTCTGTTTTTGCAAGCTTCAGTTGATAATAATCCCCCTCCTCTTCCAAACAACCAGTTAACTATTTTTTAACTATAGTATAAAGAATACTATTTTGCAGGGCAGAAGAATGGTATGTTTGTCTTTAATCATTTTTTTTCAAGAAGTATGTGTTTCGGATATAAACAGTGTTTCGGATATAAACAACCTACCAAATTTTATAACTCTACCACGTTTACAAGAACTGTATCAGTTAGAGATAGCCAGAAAAGTGACTATAGCTCCCATTCTCCTGGTGCCATGACTATAGGAGAAGAAACGATAGACTTAAAAAAAGTTTCCCTAATTTTTAAGTGCAATGTGTGCAGCAAGAAGCACAGGAGACAGAGAGAGAGAGAGAGAGAGAGAGAGAGAGAGAGAGAGAGAGAGAGAGAGAGAGAGAGAGAGAGAGAGAGAGAACAGTTAGCTATGCTGGAGTCAGCAGGTGAAGAGTGTGGTGTGAACTCCCTTTAGAAATGAGCTGTCTTTGCAGAGAGGCTAGAAGTCGGGAAGGGCTTCACAGACAAAAAAAATACACATTTAGTACCTGACGGTGGGCTTTAGTTAGATGTCTGATGGACTGTAAGCTATTTGGGATAGGAGGAGAAAGAGGAGAAGGAGATGAAGCTGGAAAGGTAGGAAAGCAATGATCGTGGGATCATTGTTGAGCGTTGAATGCCATCGCACGATTGCCTGAAATTATCAAAGGAATGCCAACACAAAACAGTGCCATTGCATGGTGGCAGGTAAGAGCAGTGGCCATGGCTTAAGCTAGGAGTGCAGCCCTGGTAGTGGAGAAAATGGGTGTCTTAGGTGAGTGTTTGGGATACAGAGATCTGAGACTTGTAACCGACGGAATGTGACGTTTATAGAGAAGCAGCAATAAGGTTGGCTCTAAGTCTTCAGCCCTTGGTGGCTGGCAGGATGATTTGGTTATTCCTCAAGGAGGGAATTGGAACTGGGGAGAGGGTTCAGTGTGTAACGTGCTTGCTGCACAGTGTGGGGACCGGAGTTCAGATCTCCAGCACCCATAGAAATGCCAGGTGGACATGGTGGTTTGCCTAGAACCCCAACAACCAAGAGGCAGAGACAGAAAATCCTCAGGGCATGCTCCCTAGCTAGATGAGCTGAATGGATTCTAGTTAGGCACTCTGTCTCATACAGAGTGGACAGTAACTGAGGAAGACACTTGTCATCAACCTCTGGCCTCCACAAGCAGGTGCACACATGAACTTACTTGCAATAAGATGGAATCAACTAATTAGTTTGGAGAGCATAAAGCAAGATGATATTTTTGGCTTTTTGCACATGTGGACTTTGATGGCCCTGAGGACCATCTTAGTCCTCAGGGCCATCAAAAATTTGGAAGTTAGTTTTCATAGGAAAAGTCAAGGTGAAGATAAGATACATGGGAACTATTGGTACATGGGTACAAGTAAAATAAGAGGAAAGAGAAAGCCTAGGAAAAATGTAGTGTGAGTCAAGAAAGAGACAGTAAAGTATATCAAAAGTAGGACCAGGAGCTGGGTGTGGTGGCACATGCCTTTAATCTCAGCATTTGGGAGGCAGAGGTAGGAGGATTGCCTTGAGTTCAAGGCCACCTTGCGATTATCTAGTGAATTTCAGGTCAGCCTGGGCTAGAGTAAGACCCTACCTCGAAAAACCGAAACCAAAACAACAAACAAAACAAAAATCAAAGTGGGGAATGTTTGGGTTGGAGAGATAGCTCAGTGATTAAGGTGCCTGCAAAGCCTGACAACCTGGGTTCAAATCCTCAATACTCACTTAAAGCCAGATGCACAAAGGGGCACAAACATCTCGAATTCATTTGCAGCAGCTTGAGGCCCTGGTGTACCCATTCTCTCTGTCTCTCTTCTATCTTTCTCTGCTTTCAAATATATATAATTTAAAGTAGGAGTAGGAAGAGAATTCTTCCAATAAAATACTGAGAAAGGAACATTGCCAGGCAGCAGAAACCAAGAGAAAATTTCCCACAAGGTGGTGATGAATCGAGTAGCAAAAAGCATCATGGAGGCAGAGAGCTTATAGTAATGGAAAGTTAAGCACATTTTGAGGAACACTGCTTTATTTAAGAAAAATATCATATATTGGCTGTGTTTTTCTGAAGGCTTTGTTGTCAGTAGTCCATGGTCTCCAGCAACTATATTTTAATAATGATGCCTCTTGAGTTGATATTTCGTCTAGCAATGTTAGTATGAAGTTATGACTTAATTTGTGGGTATGTCCTGAGCGCTGTAGGACTCTGAAATTTTCTCTTGCTCTGTCTACAATTTTCTTTCTTCTAAGAAGCTAGCTAGAGGCCTAGGAATGTTCTGATCTAGAATACTGAGATGATGGCATTGAACCTGGAGTGGTTGGATTGTAGGTCACTGGTATCAAAAAGTATGCTTGCACCCCAGCAGGGAGTGGGGGATGAGCCTTCCATTTGTGGCAAAGAGGAGGCAGGGATAAACGTGACATTTATTCCATACATTTCTCTTTGTGTCTACTTTAGGCTTCTCAGGAAGGTCAAGTAGTTACCAACCATGCAGGTGGAACACACCTTATCTGAAATGCCACTTTTGTTCTGATTTTCTTTTTCTGATTTTGGAATATTTGCCTACACTTCACTAGTTGATGATCACTAATTGAGAAATTTGAAATATAAAATCCCGTAAAATATGAAAAACATTAAGCATCATGTTATTACTCAACAAATTTTTGATTTCAGAACATTTTAGTCTGTAGATATTTGGATTCAGGATGCTCAAACTGTACTTAGTGTGTTTCATCTAACTTCCCACCTGAAATGTCTAGTGTGATTCCTGTTCTCTTATTCCTTTTACAGGTATTATGGATGCTTATTCTATTTCCATCAGAAAGAAATACACTATACTTTTATACCAAAATCCATAATATTCCATATTTTCCTCTCTTTCTCTTAAATGTATATTTTCAATCCATTTTATTTATCAATGTAGGTTGATTGCCACATTCTCCTTCATGATCATGTTATCCCACAGAGTATTTAAGTGGCTTCTTATTGGTGATTTATTATATTTGATTATTCCCAATATTCTGATGTTGCAGGAAATTCTATGATTTGATTTACATGGCCTGGGGTAATTAGTGCAGGTATAGACTTTGTAGAATAACTATGTAGAGATATTGCAGTTTGGATCTTGAATGTCCCCCAAAAGCCCATGTGTTTGGGGGCGGTGGGTTTGGCTCCCAGGTGGCAAAACCTTCAGATAGAGACCCTCTTAGGAAGTCTTTAGGTCAATGTGGTTTGTGGGTGTCTCACCTTTTCATTACTCTCCTTTGCTTCCAGGCCACGTGATAAGCAGTTTGGTTTTGTCATACGCTTCTATCATAACTCGCTGTGTCAGCCCCAATGCAATGGGTGTCAACCACTGTAACTGAGTTAGAATAAAGCTTTTCTCTTTATAAGTTCATTATTTTAGGGATCATGTTATAGTATCAGAAGCTAACATGCATGCTGTGTGATCTCTTGATGTGGAAATACCTGAACAAGTTTGAAAGTGGTCCTAAGGGTGATTGGTTTGGGTCTGCATTACCTGCTTAGCCACCAGAAATGTAGGAATGTGTCATTAGAGGCCCACACATGGGCACCCGACGGCACAACTGTGTCCTGTGTCAAAGCAAAGGAGGAAGCTAGGACAAAGGTCGAATAAAACATTGCTCTTCTGGACCTGCTGACCCCAAGGTTATAGGTGATTGTGTTCCAGATGGTCCATGAGGTAGCATGAGGACTTTGTATGCTAAATATCTAATTTCTAGGAAAGCCTCCACATCTTCCCACTGAGGGGGAAGTGCCAACAACTCCTATCCTAGAGACATAGAGTCCTGAGAGAGTGGCCTCTGGAAGCCAGGTCTTGGGTTACACTATGCAGTTGGAACTTTCAGGATGAAAGAACATGTTGTGTGACTGCTAAGTAGAATCTCAAAGCCAGAGTGGTAAAAATGAGAACAACCCTCCTTTCAGATAAGAGCCCTGTGTCTCTGTAGCTCCATCCGTCTATCTCTCCTCTGCTCACAACATCCAAGAGAAAAGGCAGACAATGAAAGAATTCCATGTCACAAAATCTAGAAGCTTTTCTGGACAAGATGTCCTGCTCCTTGTTATCAATGCCATTGAGAGCCCAAAACTGTAACAACATTTTCCATGCCAGAGTCCCCCAACACTCAAGCACAAGGTGCTGGTCCCCAGTAAATCCAAGAACATCTCTCGTAGCAGGATATCCTCTTCTCCACACCTTTTTTTTTTGCACCTTTATTCATTAAGCATTTGCACACATAGAACAGGTAGGAAGAAGTGAGAATTGGGCTGAAGAACCAAGTTTGACTTGCTCAGATAAAACATAAACAAGCACAAGAAAGAAAGAGCTATGGTTTTCCATCCACCTGAACACATTCCTTTATCAAAGGACAAGTAAGGGTGAACCTCTTGTTTCTAGAATTCAGAAAGACACAGGATCTAAGTCAGTTGGTCATGAATTTTATTTCCAATTACTCAGTCTTTGGTCCAGTGACCATGAGAATGGACTTAACTGAATGAAGTTTAGAGTCTCCATTTATAAGACAGGTGTTAATAACAGTGCATATATCTCATAATAGAGATAAATGGGGTGAAGAGAACATATGCCAATTAGCCAATAACTGTTAGTGATTATTAATACTAATCCTGGGAAGTGGTTGTGTTGTAACTTGGTTCACACTAGAGTCAGAATTAGCACACCCATTGTCACAGTGACCTGTGTGGCATCTCCTCCTTGTTTCGCTCTCTGTGGATCAGGTGTGGCTTCTGTCTATGCAGACATTGCCCAGGTAACTTCATGCCAAGCAATGTAGTTGCACACTGCTGGAAGCAAGGCCAGTAGTTTTTCCAAACAGCTTCTTGGTCAGCAAGCACCATGGACGTTACCTGAGACCTTATGCAGAACACAAATTCTCTTAGTCAAAATTTCTGGGGGTGAGCACAACCCACCTGGTGGTACCAACATATGATAGAATATGAACACCACTGGTCCAGAGTCTGGGATGCCCCTGAACTCCTCCACTTCACACCTAAAAAAGCTTGCATGGAAGATGAAATCGGAGCCATGTGCTGCTGGTAGTTCCCAGCCTAATTCAGGTGAATGACTTAACAATGTCGCCTCTTCCTGAATGCTCTCCTCTGGCTGGGAACAGTCTGTCAAGCTACAAATATTTCCTTTTCTCTCCCCCAAGACACAAGATAGTTCCTGCCCCGGCATCTCAGATTACCATTCCTCCCTCCAAGCCAATTAAAGGTCTCTAATCCCCCTTATGTTTACCTAAAGGATGAATTTGATCAGAAAGGATGAATGGGAAAGGCAAAATCCTAGAAGGGCTTGGGAAAAAGTTTCTTCTGCAGTGGTGGGAACACACCCTTTCTCACTAAGCTTATTATTTTTTTGAATTACAATTCACCATCAGCTTTGTCTCTTTCATCTAAAACCCTCTGTTGTGTTTTCAAAGGCAGCTTTTGACCTTAGCCTTGGTATGCATACTTCTGAGGTGTTTGTCCAAGTGCATCTGAAGGATAGTAATCCTTTGACCCCAATGACATATCCATCTTGGGAGTTGAATATCAGCAATTCCGTATGATTTAACCTAATCTATGAACTCAAGGTCACTTAGATGGGAGCCATTATTGTGCTTATTTAGAAGCAAGGGTGGATTATGCTTAAGGACTTTTAGGAACAGCAGAGCATCTCCTTCGTGAGGCTGCCTAGAGTTTGTCGTTTCCTGGCTGGGGTCTTTGTACAAGTCACTGTGACCCTTCCAAGCCCCCCCTCCTCATCTGCAGTGTGGATACTATGGCTGCCTCCTGAGGTTGGGGTAGGAGGGAATGAGAAATTGTGCAGCCTGTCTAAAATTGTGTTTGAATTTAAGTCCTCTTGTTTTCTTCTGCAGCAAATTTGGAGATGCCATTGTTTTGTTGAAACTTGTATTTCTGCTTCTTCTGATAACTCTCGGTGTTGTCCTATGGATTTAGCTTCTTGTTCTAGCTAGGTTTTGATGGTGAACCTCCAACTTCTAATTGTCTTATCTAGAATGGCCATTGATTGGCATTTTAAAAGTGAAGACAGGGGTTGGAAAGATGGTTTAGTCGATAAAGGTGCTTGTTTGCAAAGACTGATGCCAAGGTTTGATGCCCCAGTACCCACCTACAGCCAAATGCACAAAGTGGCACATGCATCTGGAGTTGAATTCTAATAGCAGGAAGCCTGAGCATGCCTTCTCTCTCTCTCTCTCTCTCTCTCTCTCTCTCTCTCTCTCTCTCTCTCTCTCTCTCTGTCTGTCTTTCTCTTAAAAATGATTTTTTTAAAGTGAAAACTGTGCTTTTTGTAAGAAAGTTAGGAAAGTGAAATATTTCTTTCAACCTTAAGAAGCCATCAGTATTCTTAATTTTTAAGAAATGTCAGGATATTTTTGCGTTTTAACATGTTCTTGGGAGGGGCAGCTCAGTGAGAATTCATATTCTCTTCGGCTAGATTGTGCTGTATTAGAGACTTGAATGAATCTCTTGATGTCTCTGCTTTCCTGCTCTTCGTGCAGTGATTACATAGATACTTTAATCTAACTTGCTGAAAATCCAAGCGCCTGATAGAGCTCATATTTCCCCAAAAAAGCCTGAGCTTTTGGAGTGCAAGATCTGTTATGTAGCTATAAGACGTTATTGCATTAAAGACTATCATCAGATTTTCAGAATAGCCACGGCGTAAGGAAAGTTATCTTACATTTTATTTCAAACAGAGAAAGAGAAAGAAAAACTTCAATTTATTTTCCTCAGAGGATTACAAATTCAAGTTATGCCTGGACTTCAGAGTGAGTAGCTAGCCTGGGCTACTTAATGAGATTTTTGTCTCAAAATAAAAAGTAAAAAGAAGATTTGGAGGGGGCAGCAGGGATTGCTCAGTGGTTAGAGGCACTAGCTTGCAAAGCCTGATAGCCCTGGTTTGATTCTCCAGTATTCAAGGGAAGCCACATTCACAAAGTGGCACATGTGTCTGGAGTTTATTTGCAGTGGCAGGAGGTCCTGGCTCACCCTTTCTCTCTCTCTGTCTCTGTCTCTCTCTCAAAGAAATAAATAAAAATATTGTTAAGAAAGAAGGCTCAGTAGGAGAACACTTGCCCAGCATGTTGAGGTCCTAGGTTCAACCTCCAGCTCTTCACCTGTTTTATATCCGTCATTACCATGGAGACAGATACTATGAAGATATGTGCTCTCACGAGCAGGTGAGATGCTTCCTGTACTTGTGGTCCAGGGCTTCCAAGGGACTGTCCTTCTGGATAAGGCAAATGGTAACCCAATGCCCTGTAAGTTGGCCTGTTGACTAGAGAGATGCTGTGAATGGCTAGACAAGTGCTCACTGGAACTGTGCATGTATTTTCAGGCTTGTTTATGAAGCCACCCTGATCCTAGGCATAACCATGGAGAAGTGACTCCACTTTCATATTGTCACTATAGCTTGCTTTGGGCTTGGAAACGTTCTGTGGCTGAACAAAGACAAGCATCCAATGCCATGCGTGGACAAGGAATTGGAAAGCCTTATTTTCTTTATAACTGTTTGTGTTTGTAGAGAGAGGGGGGGAAGTGGTACTTGAATGGGGGAATTTTAATCTGGGAGCTTGGTTCTTTTTCTTTGTGAATGAAAGACCATGTAGCCTTTTGTTTATATTAGGCTCTGCAGCTATGCACATAGATATGGTCATATAGTATTGACTAGTAAAAATAATTCAGCCATGTAGTTCTCTGTTGCTTTTTTTGGTCTCTGATGGTAATAAGATCAGCAGACTGCTGAGTTTAGATGTGCATTTTCAATTCATTTCTCCCTTTAAAAATTCCATTGCCACTGCTATCCCCCATCAGGCTGGCTCCTGCATTCCAAGGTTCCAGAGGACCTGAACAAAATGCTAGCCAATAGAATTCAGCAGCACATTAAAAAGGTCATGTACCATGATCAGGTGGGATGTATCCCTGGGATGCAAGGTGGTCCATCACGCACAAAGCAGTAAATGTGATATTCTACATTAGCAGAATGAACGGTAAAAAGTCATGCGATCATCTCAATAGATGTAGACACAGCACTTGGCACAATTGTGTGTCTCTATTATCAATACTCACAACATGTCCTGTAGCAACACAATAAAGGCCACACGTATCAAAGAGGCTCACTCTTGTCATTCCTACTCAACATGAACTGGAAATTCTAGCCAAAACAAGTGATGCAAGAAAAAGAAATAAAAACATCCAAATTGGAGATTCAAAGTTATTTTACTCTGCTAGAATTATCTTTGATATTTTTGGGTTATTTACCTTTAGATTGAAATAATGGATTTTTTATTTATCATCTATTTATCAATCTATCTATATTATCTATCTTGTATCTATCATATATCTATTTACCTATTTATCAACTATTATTTATTTATTTGGATGGAATCTCATGTGGCCTAGGCTGACTTTGAGCTCACGATGTGGCCAAGGATAACCTTGAACTTTGGATCCCATCTCCCAGATGCTGGGATTATAGGCATGTACCTGGTTTTATATCCAAGTTAGAAAGGAAGACATAATTATCTCTGTAGATGACATAATAATAGGTGTATATATAACATATAGATATATTTGGAGAAAGTACTATAAGAATCAAGGCATCATGATACTGACATAAAACAGATATATGTGTGGAGATATATATATATATATATATATATATATATATATATATATATATAGACACACCATGACTATTACTTAGACTTAAAAAAGGAGGAAAGAAGATATCTTGCCATTTGCAATATAATTGAACCTAGGATGAAATAAGTGACATAAATCCTACACAAGAAGACAAATGCCTTATGATTGCTTATTGTGGATCCTCAAAAAGTTGAACTTCTAGAAGCAGAGAATAGAAAGGTGATTGTCAGGGCTTGGAGTAAGGGAGATGTGGAAATATTGGCCAAAGGGGACAGTTGGGAAGCGTGGTGACCATAGTTAATGCTGTATGTATGCATACATTTTGCCATACATACATAAGGTAGCTGTGTGGTGATGGTTCTGTTAAATTGCTTGAGTGTGGTAATCACTTTACAATGTATACATAAATTAAAACATCTTGCTCTGTACATCAAATGCATACAATCTTATTTGGAAATTATATTGTGACAAAGCTGAAAACAATGGTGATGTTCCTAAAATGCTGTGGCAAAGTTAATTGATATAAAGCACTAACAAGCTTCTAGTGGTAGCTAGTATCATTTTTTAATTTTATGAAAAGTTGAACTCAAGTCATTCATGTGAATGAAATATAAACCTAGGGCAAAGCAGGCTGGAGAAAGTAGTCTGTATGGGAAGAAGTCATGCTGGTGTGTACAGGGGTCTTCACTATTTGGTTTGATTAGAAATAACACCAAATGAGCTGGAGAGATGGCTCAGCGGTTAAGGCACTTGCCTCCCATGCTTAAGGCCCCGGGTTCAATTCCCCAGGACCCACATAAGCCAGATCCACAAGGTGGTGGCCCTTGTGCTCTCTCTCTCTCTCTGTTTCTCTCTCTCTCTCTGTCTCTCTCTGTATCTCTGCTTGAAAATGAAATAAACTAAAAAAAAGAAATAACACCAATTTAAGGAAAACATTTTCTGCATATCATTTCAAGTTTCTCTATTGTCTATACAACGATCATAAACTGGCTTGCATTCAAATCCACAGATTTACTGGGTATGGTGTGCATGCCTGTAATCCCAGTACTTGGGAGGTGGAGGCAGGAGGGTCTCAATTTTAGAACCAGCCTGGGCTCCGTAGTGAATCTGAGGTTAACCTGCACTATCTATCAAGACCTTATAAGGACAGGGAAAGAAAGTTCAGGGGAGAATAAAGCTGCCATGGCCTTTTTTCTAGAGTCTGAGTATATATCATCAGGGTCTTATGAAGAATATTACTTTGTGTCACAGGAGCACTCCTCACCTCTTGGTTTGGGTGGTGTTCCTGCTTGTGGTGATCTCATTTTATTGTCAACATGATCACATTAGGAATCAAGTAAGAGACATATCTCTTGGGTCCATCTGTGAGGACATTTCCAGGAAGGATTGACTGAGTTAAGAAGAATGTATATATAAAATGTTATATATAAAGAAGTCTGAGAGAACACAGAGCCTTTTGCCTGGCTGTCTATGCTACTTGCTGGTACATGTATCTACCCTGTTGCTGCTTTCTATTGTGAACATTGCAACCCAGCTTCATGAGGCTTTCATTGTGGACTGGAGACCAGTGCTTTCCAGGAATCCTCTAGGCCAACAGGGCCAGATTGGGAGTGCTGAGGCATCCAGTCAGCGTTGTGGGCCAAGCAGCTACTGCGCTCTCTGACTCTCTAGTGCGCAGACAGCTATTGCTGGCCTGCCTAGCCTGTATCCCAAAGCTAATCCAACAAGTCCCCTTTGTAATACATGTTCATTCTATCCTTTAGTGAGCCCTGACTCTCACACTGATACATCATTGTGGATCACCTACAAAATTTGAGTCTACAGTATAGCTGATTCAGAGGCCATTAAAGGGTTTAGGATTTTATTGCTTCTTAATATCTTGAATAGGTTCCAAAATGGTTTTAACATGTATTTTGAGTCACCCATAAATACTTCTCAGTTCATATCAGTACAACACTTTTCTTCCTGCGTTACTTTCAGAATCATTTCATTAATTTTCCAAGCATTATGGTCTATTTATTACTGGGCAGATAATTTCCATAGGATACTCTTTTCTGGTGAGCCTTTGGCTCATCAAATAATTAGTTTGAAGGCTAGAGAGATGGCTCAGGTTAAGGCACTTGTCTCCAAAGCCTAAGGACCCAAGTTTGATTCCCTAGTACCTACAAAATGCCAGATGTAAAAGGTGACACATGCATCTGGAGTTCCCTTGCAGTGGATAGAGGCCTTGGTGTGCCCATTCTCTCTCTTTCTATTTGCCTCTCTCAAATAAATAAATAAATAAATAAATAAATAAATAGTTATAAAATATTTAGTTTGAGAACTAACTACTATTTAATTCATTGTATTTATTTAATTTGGTTTATCTTAAAACATTTTTATTTATTTGCAAGTAGAGATAAAGAGGACACACATGCCAAACACTGAGAATGGGTGAGCCAGGGCCTCCAGCTGTTGCCAAAGAACTCCAGATGCATGCGTCACTGTGCATCTGCACATGGGTACTGGGAAATCGAGCCTGGATCCTTAGGCTTTGCAGACAAGTGCTTCAACCACTGAGCTATCTCTCCACCCTAAATTTATTAATTTTAAAAGAGCTACAACACAATTGAATTTATCAAGCTTTTTAAAGCTCTTGATATCATTCGTTCTTTGCATTTTTTTTAGGCCTGGGCATCAAACCCAGGGTGTCATACATGATAGGCAAATGCTCTATTGTGAAGACACATGTCCCACCCATTATTTTTTTGAATGACACCCAAAGGACCTGCAGGCTTTACAGTGTCTTAGACTCATCTTGCCACAACCATCACTGCATTGTAGAATTGTGTCTGTGCCAACTCGTGACAATTTCCACTTGTTCAATACCCAGAATGCCCAACGTGTGATCCTAATCAGAAGAGCTAGTTCCTATTCATATCTAATTCTCTTAATGGCCTCTGCTTCCTGTAATGCCACATAATAGATAAGAAACACATCAGTTCAAACTTGTCCACTCCACAGCGTAACACATGCACACACAACAGGCATTTTACCATGTAGGTTATGAAAAGTGTGGGGAATTAATCTGCTCTTTCTTTGTCTTATGCTTTGGAAAGTATTTCAGTAAACACATGCCTAATACTAGTGGCATAAGTCTGGCTGTTTTTGTCTTTTACTGGGCAACCACTTTATCACTAACTGTTAACTTTTAGGTAAGGCTTTATTTGATTTATACTTGGTTCAATTCTGATCATTTTAGATCTAAATCCAATGGGTGTTTCTTTTTTTCTTTTTCTTTTTTTTTTTTTTTTGGCCTTAACCTATCAATGAGGGAGATTTTTTTTTCCAGTGAGATCTTTAGAATCCAACAGTTGCATTTTAATAGACTATCTACATGTTGGTGGCTGCAGAAGTCAGATACCTCTACAGGCATCTTATATCAACCCCAAAGCTGACAGATTAATTACAGGCTGGTCTCTTGGTTTTAGTCAAAATAATCTGTTTCCTTTCTGGAAAAACAAAACAGTCCATGTCTTTTCTTTCTTTCTTCCTTTCTATTTTTTTTTCTTCCCATCTAATCAGCAGATCAAAACTTTGGGCTCTGCTTAACCCTAATTCAAACATCACTTCAGAAGTTAACACATTCGAGTTCCAAAAAGCAATGCTTTTAACTTCTGTCCCATGGTCAATAAGGGGCTAAATCGATCTATAAACAGTGTCAGATGGTGTCTCACACATGGCACTTAAGAAACCTTACTCCTGATAGTGTCTTGACCTCAGGAGCCCCTGATCAGGCGGTCTCTGTAACACTGAACAGGGAGGCATCAAAGAAAAGGCCTGTGCGGTCCCACGAGCCTGACAGCAGCTTGGCCTCTGGGGTGAGGCGCTTCGGCCTGACAAGGGTGTTGAAGACAGGGCAGGCATGGGTCTGACATGACCACTGCCTGTGATCTGCTTGTGGTATGACCGGGTAGGCAGGCTTCATGGTCATTTCTCTTTAACTGCTGTATTTCTCACACTGCCTTCTTTTCAGTTTATCTGGAGGCTTTGCATTGGGAACTGATGAAGTTGGGGGGGGGTTACCTTTTAAGGAATCCAACATAAGGTAAGCTCTGAACTGGGGAGGCTCTACGTAGTCTATTGGAGTTGATTGCATAGTAAACTTATTGTTTCCCAACAAAACAGTCTATGGATTTAGTAAAACCCCCCTCAGAGTCTACTGCAGACACTGTAAGTTCCTACCATCCAGTGGTCCTAATCATGGAGGTCTTTGCCTGAGGGTGTCCCACGACCACTGGGGCATGGCACCTGCTGGGTGTCAGTAAATGAACACCCAGTTCTGGCCCATCACTGTCCTGGAGCTGTGCCATATGGAACCGCAGGGGTTTCCTGTGGGGTGTGCCCACAGCAGCTGATGATGAAGACACAGGCTCTGCTTGCCTCCTGTGCCACCACCTCACTTATGATCCCCAGGACACTCTGCAGATAAACTCCCTGCACCCACATCCTGTTGTCAGGGCAAGATTTGGGGAAAATCCAAACCAAGACACAAATCCAATTGTCAGATCAAAGAGAATTCTAAGGACTCCGTGAGAGCATTATTTTCCATCAAGCTGATGTCCTGAGCCTTGATTTGGATTCCCCAGACATGCATTTCCAAGGATTTTGGGACAAATAGAGGGGATTCCAGAAAACACTGGTTGGGAAGTGAGAATCGGAGGGGTCGCAAGACATAAAGTGTTGATATTAAACTAAGCATTGCTGTGGAGGCACACCCAAAGGGTGAGGAAGCTGAGGCAGGAAGTTCCATCTCCACATTTGTCACTGATTGCAGACACTCTAGGGACACTCTTCATTCACACTGATCATGGTCCTATTGGCCAGAATCCCCCTTCCCTCAAGAAATGGAATTTCTAGTTATGAATATATAGTTAAATGCTGAGGGCATTTCATAAGGGAGCCACAGCCCCTGTGGCTACCCTGAGACTTTCAAGACTGTACAACGTGCCTCTGAAGAAAGAGAAAGTGCAAAGAAGACTGGTCAAGTATTTTCCCACAGCAATGAAAAAAGTAACTAATAAGAATGGTTTATGGAAACCACTGTTGTCTTCTGGCTTGACTTCCATCTGAATAAAACTTTGAGTGTTTGAAAATCTGTCATAGTATAAGACCGCTTTAGACTCTCCAAGGACCAGTATCCCAACATCAGTTGAGAGTTCTTTGGAAATGCCAACTTTTAGTCCTCACCAAAGCCTCTCTCTCTCTGTCTCTCTGTCTCTCTTAGGAAAATGCTCTACCACTACCACTGTGCCAGTCCCAGGTGATTTGTGTACATATTAGACTTTGGAAAGCAGTGTTGCAGACAAGAAGTGGACACTTCCTTGAGCAAAACTACCAAAATAAACCCCCTCGAACAAGAACAGCCTGCACAAGGAGACCTTGCAGACAAGTGGAAAACTGGATGTAATTCAAATCATCCTAGTGTTATGAGCTAATATTGAAACAATATTAAACCAAGCATGGGGCTTTGAAGAAAATTCTGCTTCCTTTTTTTTCAAGTATGAATGCATGTTAAGATGTTATTTATGTTTATACCTGGGTTCATTTCCCAAAGGATAAAGGCATGCGGTTTTCAGGCATAACAGTTATCACTGCTGAGAAAAATACCACTGTTCATAGGCTGTTTTGATTCCCATCGTTTTCAGACTCAGGTTAACAAGGTCTTAGACTCACCAAATTCCTTCTGTTTCTTAACTCACAGAGGGAATTGGCACCATTTCTTACTGAGAAATTTATAAGGGATCAAAGTTATAGTACGCTTTTTTCTTTAAAAACATACCTTTGAGAATTCATTTGTAAAATAAAGCTCATTTAAATACATTTTGTTGGGAGTAGTTAAATTTCTAATGAGAACAAACTTAAGTTAGTAATGATAGCATATGCCTATAAGACCCAAATCTGTCAGGTTTAGGCAAAGGGAACCATTACAAATTTGAGGCTATCCTGCTGTGTACATAGTGAATAGATCAGGCTGGATCCAGCATGAGACTTTGTTTCAAAAACACACACAGAGAGAGAGAGAGAGAGAGAGAGAGAGAGAGAGAGAGAGAGAGAGAGAGAGAGAGAGAGAGAATGGAAGCTGCCTTGTGGTGACTGAAGAGGTAGAGGCAGGAGGATCAGAAGTTCAAGGCCAGCCTGGGCTATACATTTAAATGAGCTGAGAAGATGGCTCAATGGTTAAAGGTGATTGCTTGCAATGCTTGCCGGCCTGAGTTAGATTCCTGAGCACATATTTGTGGGTGATAATACTGACATCCCTTATAGTGGGGAGGGGGTAGATGATGAAGCTTCATGTTCTCAAAGGCACGACGACTTGAAGCGGAACAGCAGATTGTTTAAATTACTATAGAAGAAGCCTATGTTGTGTCTTGACACCTCCTTGTCCCATTCTCTATGATTCTATAAATGCCTCTCCTTCCTGCAAGGGGACATTACTGTTTGTTACTAGAAGGAATTTAGGGTAAATTTTGTGGGGAAATTCTTTGAGCCTTTGTAAAGAGTGCACTTCAGAATTTTGCCCCCTGAGAACAAAATGAAGGTATATCTCCACCCACTCTTATTACCCAATGGTGACAATTGTCCCGTGAGATCTGGTGTCTACCTTCTCCTGTCTGTGGGAATTATGCATACTGCCTGGGTCAATGCATACTGCATGTATTTAAGAGAAGAAGTCCTCAATAATAGAAATTGGTCCCAGTTTTTGCTGGAATGGAAGGTGGAGGAGATGCAGGGGAAGTCAAAGTCTAAGAACATACAATATTCTGAGGGGAATTCTCTAGTTATCATTTGTAAAGGATGTGATGTTTGGACACATAAATAAAACCGAAGTATAATAGCCAGCTTTCTAAGTAACTTGCAAAGCAAATCCCACCTCTAACAAAAATAGGGCATCCACTGAGATGTTTACAGGGATACGAAAGTTTGGACATCCTCAGGATCTTTTAGTTGTGACTGGGACCTTGAAATTAATATACCTGGCCACAGAGTTAAGATAGGTGCAGCCATGTCTTAGAAAAGCCCAGCATTATGTGTAATAATGCTTTGGTTACCCTGCCCTTGTGTCTTGTTGAAGAACAAGGAAAATGCATGCTTAAACAAGAATCTCGTCATATAGTTACTCTATAAAAGTCAGGTGCATCATTTAGCTCTTGCTGCGTAACAAAAACCTGTAAAACAGTGAGGAGCACAGCCATTATTTAGTATGTCTAATAATCTATGAAGAACTTGCTATGAAGTTCTGCTGATCTGGGCTGAGCTTGGTTATCACTGCCCACCGCCTGTGGAGGCAATGATCACACACACACACACACACACACACACACACACACACACACACACACACACACCGCTTATGGGTGGAAGAACGCGCTCTCTCTCTTCTTTATTGCAGAAAATGAAACAAAATATATAGAGCCCCTTGGCCAATCCGGGAGCTGTTGGTCAGTCTACGATAAGAACCTGTGCACACGGCGGGCATGATGTACAATAGCCAATCAATACTGCCTCCTGAAACTTGTTTACAAGCCAAGCCCATCTTGGCAAGCTGCCAGGTGCCATCCTGAGATTAAGCTAGGGTGTGCCTCCGTGGACCTCCGGAGGCATTCGTCCCTGACACTTGGTCAGTTCAGACTGGCTCCATTATAGGTTGCATATCTCTAATCCAAACTCCACCTGCTCCCAAATCTAAAGCTTCTGAGCACCTCTATGCTGCCGTTGTGGAAAATTCCACAACATAAAACTGTTCCCTGTACAACATTGTGAAAAATATTGTATAAATTTCCCTCAGGCAATATAAGCATCTTGAATGACTTTTACAACTAACTTGGATCCTATCCTCAAGATATCTTATGTGTAAATATTCTTAAATCTGAAAAAAATCTGAAATCTGAAACATTTTGAGTCCCAAGCATTTTTGGACAAAGGTTATTTTGGACAAGCTGCAGAAACCTCTTGTTAACTGGGATGACTTGGCTTTTTCCTGTGTTATCTCTCTACCTCCAAGAGGCTAGCCTGGCTTATTCAGCTGGAAGAGCCTGAGTTCCCAGAATGTCAGCAAAAGATTGAAAGAGCTCTTGAGGCTTATATTTGGAACTGGCACTTTATCACTTCTGCTACATTTTTTTTTTTTTTGGTGCCAAAGTAAGTCATATGGGCAAGCCAAGGTCTAAGAGATGGAAAACAGACTCTCACATTTGGTGGAGAAAAAGCTGCTGAATCAAATGTCATGGGAGAGAAATTGATCATTTTGTATGTAAATGTACCACAACAGAGTTGGTTCATTGCTCTAATAAACAATCCTTGAATCTTTGGGTTTTAGCACCGCAAAGTTTATTTCTTCTTTCTATCACTGTCCAATAAGGATGGGAAGGGCAGCGGGAGGGTTCTACCCAGTCATTCAGGTGCCTTGACTCCTATCTTGTCATTCTACTACCCAAGGTCCTGGGAGCTTTCTCCTGGGTCCTCTGCTTCCAGGCAGCAGATGACCGACAGAAAATATGTACACAGTCTATTCTTAATGACCTAAACACAGAGGTGTCACACACATCACTAGCATATATGCCACTTTTGCTATGGCTGGAATTTGGTCCTATGACTGAATAAAATCGCAAGGGAAACTGGGACATGTGGTCCCGTTGTGTGTGGGGGGGGCATGGGAGGGATGGTTAGTTGAATGCTAGTCTCAATTCTGCTGCAGGTGGAGTTTACAACTGAGGAACTCATTCCAGGAGGAGGTGGCTGGGACACATATAAGGAAGTTGGTATGAAGGGGGCAGAACTTCCAAGGACAAGGTCATGATTAAGTGGGGAGAGACACTCAGATATGCATGTAGACCCCTGGAGTGTGAGACAGGACCTGAAGAGGAATATGGAGAGACTTCAGATGAAGTGGGCCCTTGGCAGGTAGAAGAACTTGAAGAGAGAGAAGTGAAGGGCAGGAAAATATTATGGGCCACCTGGGGAAACTGGATTTGTTTGCTTGTTTAACATTGTGGCCTCTTGGAGGACCTAAAGTTGATGCCTTAATGTAGGAAGGCTATGTTAGTGCTGGTCAGAATAATGTACCCCTTAGGGCTACATTCAAAAGCTCTGCTCAGTGACTCATTTGCACTTTCAAAATATGCACATACATGTGTGGGCCAGAAAACGCTGCGCTGAGAACATGCATTCTTATGTGAATTGCAGGTAATTGCACAAGCAAACAGGAAGTTGCACAGGTATGCAGGCAGCCATCTGTCGGAGAGGTGCATGTTGGCACGGGTTGGCATGTGCCCTGTCTGTTTGCCTAGGATTTTAAAAGCTTCTCTCAAGGAAAGGCTGGGAAAGCAGGCCCCTGGGCAGCCGTCCTTTGTCCTTCTCAAGGTTTCATTTATAGTCAAGGCCAAGCTCAGGGCATAGTTGTGACTGCAAGAAACCAGTGCCCTTTGAAGTGCTCAGGAGGGCACGAATGCAGAGCTTGCGAGGCAGCGGGTTTGGGCACCTGCTAGCCAAGCTGTGATTTTGCTGGCTGTTGAGCTCATGTTTTGGGGTTCTCTTTGCTGGGATTCTGTCTCCCGGTTCTCTTCCTCATTCTGTGGCCCAGATCCCCAGTTTTTAATTCATTGGCCTCTTTTTCCATTTGTTTCTCAGAGCCTTCCCCATCAGCCTGTCTTTCATCTCCTTCTGACTTTCTTTTTTTAAAATATTTTTTTATTTATTCATTTTCAAGCAGAGAGAGAGAGAGAGAGAGAGAGAGAGAGAGAGAGAGAGAGAGAGAGAGAGA
>PVHP010010152.1:25863-48545 GCA_004024765.1 Zapus hudsonius | reverse complement strand
AAAAAAAAAGAAAAGGCACATATAAGCCAAAGGAAGAAAATAAAAATCTACTTTTAATTGAACGTGTCAAAACAACCCCATAAAAATGTGTGATTGTCAGTGCGGGTGCCCTTATTGTCTGTCTTCCTTCACTTAAACTGCACTGCAAAAACCTTCTGTAGAAGTGTTGTCTCCATCCTGAACTCGGCAGCATATCAGGAGATACCCTCACTGCTCCTGAGTGTTGCTGTGACCAGAAATGCTCTGTTCATTCTTCCTTTAATATTTTATTTATTTATTTGCAAGCAAAGACAGAGAGACACAAAGAGAGACAGAGAGAATGTGTATGCCAGGACCTCTAGTCACTGCAAACAAACTCCAGATGCATGCACCGCCTTATGCATCTAGGTTTATGGGGGATTCAAACCCGGGTCATTAGGCCTTGCAGGCAAACATCTTAACCACTGAGCAATCTCTCCAGCCCTCATGATTTGTTTTTAAAATACCTCTTCCTGTAAGTTATCAAGTGTGTGTAAACAAGAAAATCAAGTATACAAAAGTACTCCATCGCTTGAGGATAGCAATTATATGTTTTTAATATTTGCTTCAGATTTTTAATAATAAGGGCTGGGGAGATGGCTCAGCAGATAAGAGCACTTGGTGCACAAGTGTGAGGGCCTACAAGGCCTCAGTTCAATCCCAGCACACATGTGAAAAGCTGGGGATGGTCATGCCTGTTACCCCAGTCCTTTGGAGGATAGATACGGAGAATTGCTGGGGGTCACTGGTCAGCTTGTCTGCTCAGAACTGGAAGCTGAAGATTCAATGAGAAAACCCCACCTCAAGGAAATAAAGCAGCAGAGCAACAGACTGCTACCACCATGCTACTCTGGCTTCTCCACATGTGTTTGCATGGGGTGCATACATGTGCACACACACATGCATACACCACACACATATCATGTACACACATATGAGAACAAAAAAAGAAGCTACTACTTTTTAAAGTTTTTCCAGAGAACTTTTTGAAATTGACATGCGATAATTGTACATCTTTATGGGTACAGTGTGAAAATTGAATGCATATTTATGTATCATAATACATGACTCAATACATGTAGTACAGGGAGCTAATTAAGTTGATATTACTTTCTCTTCAATGTTTATCATTTCTTTGTGTCAGGAGGCACCAAATTTTTCTTTCTGAGCTCTTTTAAACTGTCACATAAGCATGGTCATCCCACAGTGCTGTATGTAGAACATTAGACATTACTTTTCCTGTGTCCTTGCACTTGGAACTAATTTTCCAACTTCCTGTCCCTTTTTCCCTCCTTCCCACTCTCTGGTTACCAGCATTGTACTCGACTTCTACCAAATCAACATGTTGAGTTTCCTCATATGATAACACATGCTGTGTTTGTCTTTCTATTATAATGTTCTCCAGGCCCAACCATGGAACCACAAGTAACAGAATTCTATTCTTTTTAAAAAAAGTTATTTGGGCTGGGGAGATGGCTCAGCAGTTAAGGCACTTGCTGGCAGAGCCTAACCACCCGAGTTTGATTCCCCAGTACCCACAGAACGCCTGATACACAAAGTGGTGCATGCATCTGGACTCCATTTGCAGTAGCTTGAGGCCCTGATGCTCCCATTCTCTTGTCTCTCTTCTATCTCTCTCTGCTTGCAATAAATACAAATACAAATAAAAAAATTAAGCTGGGTGTGGTGGTGAACACCTTGTTTAAAAAAATTATTTGCACATGCATGCATTCATATATGAGAATGCCAGGGTCTCTTGCTGCTGCAAAGACACACTAGATACACACTTGTGCCTAGTGTGTGTTTTGCATCTGGCTTATATAGGTATCTGGGGAACTGAACCCAGGTCAGTAGACTTTGCAAACAAGTGACTTTAACCACTGAGCCATCTTCCCAGCTTCCACTACTTTAAAAAGCAAGCATGTTTGTGGGGTATCAAGTTCCATTGTGTATATGCACCACACTTCCTTTACACATTCACCTGTCAGTGCAGCTGATCCCATGTCTGGGTCCTTCCATCCTTCCTTCTGTGTATGTGAGGAAGTTTATTTATGCTCATGGCTGCTAGGATCATTTGAAATAAATGGCACAAATCATGAAACTACATTTTGAGTTCAAACCTAACCTCAGGCCTACTCTTAGCTATAAAATTAGTTCTAGCTATAATATATTAATAATAACGTCAGTCTTCTTATCTCACAACAGTGTTATGCAAATGTGAATGTTTGTGAGCTTGCTGGACCCTATTCCTAGAATTTTTGATTCCGTACCTCTGAGAGAGAACCCAAAGATGTGCTTTCTTTCTTAACAGGTTCCTGCTGGTGTTGATGCTGCTCTGGGATGTCACTTTGAAAACCATGGGAACAACTGCACTTAAAATTCAGAATGTTCTGAGCATCTCCATCAAGTTCTCACACTCACTGTTTTGCTGCCAATATATTATATTGCCTAATGAGTATTTTTTTTAAATAAAAATGGACTTGCATTAAGAGTAAGTAACAAGGAGCCCTGACAGCACCCTGGGATTCCACCTTGTGACCTATTATGGTTGTTCCCCATCTACTGAGCTGACTTCCAAGTCCCTAGATGGGCTTCACCAGTATTCTTTTCATATGAACTACATTGGCGTCTGCTGGTACTTCCTTCATATAAACTGAATTGCACAGTATCTGCCTACTTGAGTCTGACTTTCTTCACTCAACATTACTGTTACATTATGGCATTTACCATATTCTCAGTTGGTCTATCAGTCACACAGCAAGAAAAGGTGGACACATTCTATTCTCTTCAACTCTGCCTCCATGACACAGACACCCAGATCAGAACTCACACACTTCTTACGCTGTTGCAGTGGGGTTAGTGTGCCACCAAAGGATTTCCAGAGGACAGACTCAAGCCATAGAAATACTGAAACAAAAATTTTGGATTATAAAAATTATTGGGACAAGTGTGGATAGAAGGCAAATAAAAGCAAATTCAAGTATTTTTAAAATACAACCTAGCAATATTTGTCTCAATTGACCAATAATAATCTCACTCTCCGTTGGAGACTCTGCTTGTATTTTTCAGAAAGCAATGAGAACCAGGGACAACTGAACCCCACCAAAGGGACCTAATTTGATGGGAGACACCCAAGCAGGAGATGATTCACCTCAAACTCACCATTTAGAGCCCTAAGGCAACCTCTATGGAAGTGAGATGATGAGCAAAAGAGCTACTCCCACAGCAAGGCAGATAACCTAGAGAAGGACAATGGAGAGAGGCACCAAGGGTGCCAAAAACTGTCCAAAATACAAATTTACAGACTCTTAAAAATCTAATAACTATGCAAAATTTAAACTTACCCACTATGACTCAGGGAAATTTGTGGAAGAGGGGGCAGAAAGAATGTAAGAGTCATGGAGAGAGAATAACTAATGCTTATGAGGGAATGTCATCATGGATTCGATGCCTTTATCTAAGAAGTATAGGATACTGAGCATAGTGTTGTGTTAATATATATAATTCTAAACCAACAAAAACGTTAAATATTTGCATGTGTGTATGTGAATAGTATATATGGTATGTGTGTAGCGTATGTGACATATATATACATACATATACATATACACATACATATATATAGAGAGAGTGATGTATGGTGTGTGTGCATGTGTGTATAATGTATGGTGCATGTGTTTATTTGTGTATAGTGTATGGTGTGTGTGTGTTTGTGTGTTGTTGTTGTTGTTGAGGGGGGCAATGCCTCTGTATATTCTCCCCCACCATGGCTCTTATAATCTTTCCATCCCTCTTTCACAAAGTTCCATGAGTCATGGTGGGTGAGTTTTAAGTCTGCTTTACTGTTGAGCTCTTAAGAGTCTCTGGATTTCTACTTTGGACTGTTTTGAGTATCCTCAGTGTCTGTCTTCACTACCCTTGCATAGGATATCTGACTTGCTGTGGATGTAGCTCTCTTGCTCATCTCACCACTTCCTCTATGGTTTCACCTGGGCCCTAGATGATGTGTTAGGGGTGGTTCATCATCTGCCTGGGAGGCAACCATCATCTCAGGTCCTGCTGGTAGAATTGGGTTGTCCACAGTTCTCGCTGCCTGCAGAATTTTTATTCCACTTTTGTTTCCTTGAGATGGATTCTCTCACTGAACCTGTGAGAAACTGACTGGCCAGCAATTCACAGCAATTCTGTCTCTACTCTCTGCAGGACTTAGATTACAGCAGGTGTGGTCATGCCCAGATTCTAATTTGGGTGTTGGGGATTAAACTCAGGTCATCTCAAGCACTCTAAAACCCTCATGCTTGCATAGTTAGAGCTCCCATTCACTGAGCCATTTTAAAAGTTTCTGAAGAAATATTTTAATAATATTTTGTTCAAGAATCATTAAATTCTGGTTGTTCAAAGACAAAGCTAAATTCTAGTGTGTTTGGTATAAAACTAAAATTAAATCTGAAAACTATAGTCCCTGGGCAAGCTGGCTGTTTTGTAAATTATGGTTTATTGGTACCAGGGCAACAACTGAGGAAGCGTGCACAATAAATAATTATATTTCAGAGTTTAGTTAAATTTTTATAATGTTTACCATGGATTTTTAAATTATTTTTATTTTAAAGCATTATATAAAAACATATTTATCTTTACTACTAGGTTTGGAGCACACCCATAAATTTTTCTCCTCAGTTTCTTACCTCCCTCATGCTTATCCAAGCCCTGAGTCAAAACTATTTGAGGAAATAAGTAAAAGAGAACAATTTAGTTACTCTTTGTAAAAAGGAAGGCGAATAGGAATTCTGAATGAGAATATACACTATATATGTGTATAACAATATCCTCATGTAGCAAAGTACCATGAAAATAAACAGTAAAAATTTAAAACATTAATAAAAAACAGCAGACAATAATAGCACACAAATATATACATATATAAGCACACACACACACACATATATATACATATGTAAACACACATATATACATACATCTATATACATATATATTTATATAAGTACATTCATACACACATATAAATACACATATAAACACATATACCCATATACATGTATGCATATATACATACATAAGCACACACACATATGAAATAGGAGAACTGATGGGCCAAGCACACCACATCAAAGCTAACAGAAAGAAAGCAGAGAAGATACTAAGGTCAGAAAAATAAAAACAAATCAAATAAAAGGAGTATTTTTGCCCACCTACCCTTGCACAGACTCCAGACCCTAGGCAAGGCCAGGTGAGGGAGCCTTGCCTTGGCCCCCTACCAGCCTGTGCACCCCATGACTGTGCCCACTGATGCCGGGTTTCAGGCCAGGTAAGCAAGAAGCCACTTTGCTCCACACTGGCCTGTGACCCGCAGCTCCACAAACTAACCCCTTGACCCCAGGTGAGGCAAGGTCTGGGACCTGCCCCAACCTCACAACCACCCTTGCATGTTCAGTCCCCCTAGCCTTGGCAAGGCCAGATAAGGGAGCTATGCCTTGGCTCCCCACCAGTCCGTGAACCCCACCACCCTGCCCACCGACCCCAGGTTGTAATCAAAGTCCAATCCCTAGCCCGATACTGCTGATGAAGTTTTGAACATGCCCCACACTTCCTGACATCAGAAGAACCAAGCACCAGTCAAAACCTCACCAGTCTGTGCTGCAAACTTGTGGTGAGTCCCTGCTTCTGCTGAGGGCCTGGGTAAAAGCTATCTCCCCTGAACATGGGCAGATCACAATGCAAGAAGAACACACAGGCAGAGAGCCCCACACCAAGTTTGCCTAGCCCCACTATGGAAGTCAACAATGAAAATATCAAAGAAAGAGCAAAAATGCAAGCCCAGAAGGAGATGACATGTTCAGGACATCTCTGCACAGATTCTATATCCAGATTGTTAATGGAAATGGAAGCGAAAATTGACAATGTAAGTGAAAATGTGCAGAATCAGCTCGCAAGCTTCACCACCAGGCTCAATACAATGGAGGAAAAACAGATGGACTTTGGTAGAACAGTAAATGAGCTAAAGGCAAACCAGCAATCAGAGGAGCTCAAGAATCAGCTGGCTAAACTAAACAAAGACATAACCAAATACAAGAATGAGTACAAGGAAGCATTAAGTAAGAGAACCTTTAAAATGAAAATACAACTCAAAAAAGAGATGGAGACCATACAGAAAGCTCTATTGGAAAACCAAAATCAAATGGAGCTATTTAAATCATCTCTAGAATCCCTCACAACCAGAGTAAATAACCTGGAAGATAGAACCTCAGACATGGAAGACAAAGCCTAAACAAGAGATCGGGATAACAGAAACTTGGATAAGTTCAAAAAAGATTATAAACAAAATAATCAAACAACCAAACCTTTAAACAACCAAACCTCTGGATCATGGGGATACCTGAGGGGGAAGAAACCCAGGCCAAAGTCATAGCGAACATATTCAACAAAATTATTGAGGAAAATTTCCCCAATCTAACAAAGGAGAATCCCATCCAGATACAAGAAGCACACAGAATACCAAACAGGCAGGACCAAAGGAGAAACTCCCCAAGACACATTGTAGTGAAAACCCTAAACATACTTCCAAAACCTCTATTCCACAAAATCGGAGAATATGGAATAGATGAATTCACATACACCTACCACCTTCCAAAACTAAACTCAGAGCAGATAAATCTCCTAAATAAACATATTATATCTATCAAAATCGATAATGTAATAAAAAACCTCCCCAGAAGGAAAATTCCAGGTCCTGATAGATTCTCAGCCAAATTCTACCAAACCTTCATCACAGAACTCAAACCCCTCTTTCTGGAGCTCTTTAGCGTAACTGTAGAATAGGGAATACTTCCAAACTCCTTCTATGAAGCTTGCATCAATCTAATACCAAACCCAGACAAAGATAAATCCAGAAAGGAAAAATATAGACCTATATCCCTGATGAACATAGATGTAAAAATTCTGAATAAAATCCTTGCAAACTGAATTCAACAACATATTAAAGGTATTATCCACCTCAACCAGGTTGACTTCATCCCAGGGATGCAGGGTTGGTTCAACATATGGAAATCAATCAACATAATCCACCACATCAATAAACTTAACCACAAAAACCATATCATCATCTCAATTGATACAGAGAAAGCCTTTGACTAAATCCAAAACCACTTCATGATCAAAAACTTGAAAGACTTGGAATAGATGGCCTATACCTCAACATAATGAAAGCCATATACAAAACTCCTAAAGCCCAAATCATACTCAATGGGGAAAGACTCAAGGAGTTCCCACTTGAATCAGGAACAAGACAGGGGTGCCCACTCTCACCACTGCTCTTCAACATAGTCTAGAAGTTCTAGCCCAAGCAATAAGAAAGGAGAAAGGCATAAAGGGATTCAAATTGGAAAGGAATAAATGAAACTATCCCTTTTCGCAGATGACATGATCTAATACATAACAGACCCAAAGAATATCTTCAGTAAACTCCTGAAGGTGATAAACTCCTTCAACAAAGTGAAAGGATACAAAGTTAACACACAAAAATCATTAGCCTTCTTGTATGCAGATGACATGCATACAGAAAAAGCAATCAGCGAAACAGGCCCATTTTCAATAGCCACAAACAAAATCAAATACCTTGGAATAACACTAACCAAGAAGGTGAAAGACTTGTGTAATAAAAACATAAAAATTCTCAAGAAGGAAATAGAAGATGATGTGAAAAGATGGAAAGATCTCCCATGTTCCTGGATGGGTAGAATTAATATCATGAAAATGGCAATACTTCCAAAAGCAATATACGGATTCAATGCAATACCAATAAAAATACCAGCTTCATTCTTTGCAGCCATAGAAAAAATAATCTCCAAATTTATTTGGAATGGCAAAAGGCCTCAGATATCCAAAGCCATCCTTAGTAAAAGTAGCATGTCAGGTGGTATCACCATACCTGACATAAAGATATACTACAAAACCATCTTAACAAAAATAGCATGGTACTGGCACAAAAATAGACAGATAGACCAATGGAACAGATTTGAAGACCCTGCCCTAAGCTAAAGCAACTATAGTTACTTCATATTTGACAAAGATGCCAAGAATGATAACTGGTGTAAAGATAGCATCTTTAACAAATGGTGCAGGACAAATTGGATAAATACTTGCAAGAAAATGAAACTAGACCCTCTCCTCTCACCATGCACAAAAATTAACTCCAAATGGATCAAAGACCTCAATGTAAGACCTGAAACACTGAAAACCCTGGAAGAAAAAATTGGGAGAACTCTCTACGAGATAGGAATAGGAAAAAACTTCCAGAAAAAACCTCTGATAGCCCAGGAAGTGCAACAATCACTTAACCAATGGGATCTCATCAAGCTAAAAAGCTTCTGTACAGACAAGCATACCACGCTTAAAGCCAATAGACCACCATCAAACTGGGAGATAATCTTTGCCAGCCACAATACGGATAGAGGTCTAATACTTAGAACATACAAAGAACTCAAAATATTAAGTTAAAAACTATCAAACAGCCCTCTTACAAAATGGGGAACTGAACTCAACAGGGAATTCACAGAGGAGAAATACAAATGGCCAACCCCCATTTGAGAAAATCATCAATGTCATTAATCATCAGAGAAATTCAAATAAAAACAACAATGAGATTCCATCTAACTCCAGTAAGAATGGCAATCATTAATGAATCTACTAACAATAGATGCTGGCAAGGTTGTGGGAAGAAAAAAGGGACCCTCATTCACTGCTGGTGGGAATGCAAAATTGTACAGTCACTATGGAAAGCAGTGTGGAGGCTCCTGAACAGGATGGATATAGAGCTACTGGAGGACCCAGCTATTCCTCTACTGGGCATCTACCCCAAAGTTTCCTCACCAAAGCACAAAGACATTTGCTCAACCATGTTTATAGCAGCTCAATTCATAATAGCGAGGAATTGCCCATCCCTGGACAAATGGATATCAAAGTTGTGGTATATATATATTATGGAATTCTATGCAGCTGAAAGGAAAAACGACATAATGAAATTTAAAGAAAAATGGTCAGACTTGGAGCAGATCATACTAGTGACCACACACAAGAGCAGAAAGCCAAGCACCACATATTTTCCCTCCTATGTGGTTCCTAACCATGTTAAGCCAGAACATTAAAAAAAATCCATCAGTAAACAGAGAGTTTGTAAAAGGGAATGGAATGAATTTTGGGGGGGAATTATGGGAGGGTGGGGGGAATGGAAGGATGGGAGAGAACGGGAGGGATAGGGGACTCAGATAGTAAATTAAACTAATAATGAATTGACACTATAAAACCCTTGCTTTTATACAGTAAACTACTGAGGAAGCTGAAGGCACCACCTGGTACAAGAGACCATGAACAGACTCAGAGGAAGCCTAACCTCAAGAATAATTGCTCAGGCCTGCGTCTCCCTGTCCCAGTTATTGGTTCCTTCCCACACTGAGCTGTTGATCAAAGAGATGCACGAGGTCCCCCAAAAAAGACCCTATTGCTGATAAAATCACAAAGTATCATCAAACAACACCAAGAGGTCCTGCTAGATTCTGAATGGTAACCAGCTACCTAATGGTAGCGTGTGTAGCACTGGAAGGTGTTGTATGAGCTGCCAGGAGAAATTGGTCAATGATATTTGGAGAAAGCAGAGACCACTGATATACAATATAGACAGTCATCACAAGAATGCTGAACACAAGGCTGTATGGAAGAGACCAGCAAGTCAAGAAATGCTCATTTGTGCAATAATGGCACTAAATCCAGGAGGGTAATCAATGGCTTACTGATTAGCTAAGAGATCCATTTAGTGACAAGGAACCCTTAACTGGAACTGGGATCCAAGGCATAATCCTATGGGGACCATGATCTCGGGCTCCTAGGGGGAAATTCCCACTACCAGAGAGCAACAGAGAGGCTACACCCATTAGGAGCTAGCCAAAATAGCAATGCTATCTCATTTAACCTATATTGATCTCTCTCACCAATGGAGATTCTGTTTGTATTTTTCAGAAGGCATTGAGAGAGCCAGGGACAACAATTCCACCAACAAGTCATTGGATGATGGCTGACATCCTGGCAGGAGACAAACCACACCTGGCCTTCACACAGGGCCCAAATGAAACCTATGAGAAAGTGACTAGACAAACAGGAGACCAATCACCACAGCAAGTCTGATAACCTATGAAAAGTCAATGGAGACAGACACCAAAGACACCTGTCACAATCCAGGGCAAAGATCCAGAGACACTTAAGATCTCAACAACAAAGCAGACTTAAAACTCACCCACTATGTATGACTCAGGGAACTGAGTGGAAGAGGGAGTGGAAAGAATGTAAGAGCCATGGTGGGGGAGAATATCCAGAGACATTGCCCCCCTCAGCAACAATACACAAGGAGGAAGAAAAAAACTGACTACCTCTGGTGCAATTCATAACCCCCTACCTATGGACAGATCCAAAATGTACACTGAGGAAGGACCCCAGTGGGTAGGGGACAGAGAGGAGGGAAACGGGGACACATTCACAAGATTTGCTCATACAATGTATAAACTTATTCATAATAAAGATATTTTTCTAAAGAGGAGTATTTTCCTTTAATATAGTAGATATTAGTCTTTATACCTCATCAGAAATAGCTATGCTATTTCTTTTAAAACTGAGATGGCATTTATCTTATCAAGAATTTTTTTACAAGTAAAGTAACTAAAATACCAATTGACATGGTATTGAATGTATAGGTTGATATTAGTTGAAAGACAAGGAAATTTAAAGAATACTTTCATGGCTTTTCCATTTCTGCTAAGATTAAAATAGTTCTCTCAACCTCTGTAGACTCTATGTAATTTTTTTCCTACACAAATTTGCTTTTTGAGCTTCTCTTCCATACCAGTAATGCTCATATTTTTTCAACAGCATCCAGGTAGGGTGATTCCTTTCCTGGGGCCTGTCTTCCAGCCAAAACCATCTTGCCCTGGTTAGTGACTCTTTAAGGCAAAACCTTAGGGAGGCTCCTGTTGGGTCTCACACTAGGATGAGTCACCTTTCTCTGTATCCTATCACACACTGTGCTCGTTCTCCTCCGTGATATTTTTCACACTTTGTAAATTTACTGTGTATAGCTTATCCTACAGACTATAGGCTCCATGAAGACAGTAATTGGCCATTGTTCCATTTTTGGATATTTTTATTTATTTTTGAAGAGAGAGAGAGAGAGAGAGAGAGAGAGAGAGAGAGAGAGAGAGAGAGAGAGACTAGAGCATCTGCCACTGTAAATGAACTCCAGATGCATGCACTACTTTGTGCACCTGGCTTTTCATAGATACTGGGGAATCAACCCTGGTGTAGCATTTGACCCAGGTGTCCCCCATAAACTTAATGTATTCTGAATGCTTGATCTCCAGCTGATGGCAGTATTGGAATTGGAACCTTGTTGGAAGTATGTTGTTGTGAGAATATTTGTGTTATAACCAGCTTCCCCTTGCTGGTGTTTGCCACACTTTCCTGCCACTGTTTACAGTGCTGTGGCTGAGGTGATGTCCACCCTCTGCTCATGCTATCATTTTCCCTGACATGATGGAACTGCCCCTCAAGTCTTTAAGTCAAAATAAACTCTTTCCTCCAAAAGCTGCATTTTAATTGGGCTCTCTGTTGCAGTAACGAGAAAGCTGACTACAACACTTGGGCTTTGCAAGCAAGTTCCTTTAACCACTGAGACATCTGCCATCCCTGTTGCAGTGAACCAGTGACTAGCAAATCATCTGCCACCCAAGAAATGATTTACTAATAAGTGGTAACAATAAGGCTCGTGCTATATATTTTCACCATTTGTTTGTTGTTCCTATTTCAGCATCTTAGGATTTTTATTATAGCATGTCAGTATCTATAGTTGGCAGGGTAAATGCCTAGCATTAGTTCTTTTTAATATTCTGGTGACACCTGTCATATTTAGAACCACCCTGTCCAGTTGCAAAAACAGGAAAATAGGAAGACAATTGGCACTGTGAACATGAGAGCTTGGTTATGTCTGCATTCATATGGGAGTGAGTAACTTCTGCATGGCTGCCTGTTGTACAACTGGGATGAATGTTTCCCTGAAGTAGTACCTCTGGAGCATATGTATGACATTCAGTTGGATGATACCTGTTAGGAGATTTTGTTATCCTCAAGGTAGGGGATAGACTTAGGAAGCAAAAATCTCTGCCAGGATAACACCCAAGCATCCCACAGAAAGGATGAGGAGTACATCATTGCCTCAGGAGAGCCGTCCATTTCACACCTTGTCTTCAGAATTGTCTGATTTCATCCTGTCCTTGGAACTTCCTGCACCAACCTGATAAGATCTTTCCTGTCACTCACATGTCAACGCATTACTGCAATGGACTCCAGGAGTACCTTAATAGTTTACAGTAGATATCAGAGGAAGCTGGCACGTTCCACCTTTACCACCTGAAGTCTTATTTCCAGAGAGCTGTATGATCCTAGAGTCTGGAGGCAAGCACACCGTCTTAATAATGGACATTCTGTAACTCAATTAGCCAGGGAGAAAAGCAATAAAGGAGAGGCAGATGTCTGGCAGTTCTAAGCATTCTGCCTTAGGATGATTCCAGTAACGAGAGTGGGAGGGAGCAGAGTTTGACAGCTTCCTGCTTCTTTGGAATCTACCACACATTTTAGCATTAAACATCCAAATAGCTAATAATATCATAACCTCAAACTATTTCAGAAGCTGGCATGCACAGAGGAATCTCATCTGACTTAGGATTGTTTTTCAAAACCAATGATTGTGGTCACAACAGCTAATAGCCAAAATTATCCTTTTAAATTTAACTGAAGAATAGAATACAGATGTACTATCTTAACAACAATTTAATGCAGCTTTTCCAGTAATAGTGAAGCAGATGGATATTTCTTAAGTTGAATCCAGTGAAAGAGTTGGCTTCTATTTGGGAAAGTGACTACATGGGAAATGTGGAAGTGTGTGTGTCTATTAAAAACATCAGAAATGTGAATATAACTTAATTGGTGCATGGTAAATGAGCATAGGATATGGTTCCACTAGGTTTCTTCTTATTTTTATTTTTCTTATGAAATTCATTCCTAAGTAGTTTATAGTATCTGAGCCATTATGAATGTGCTATTTTTTTCATATCAGTTTTTTGGTGGTTATTATTAGCAGATGGTAAAACTATTGATTCTCAAGTGGTGTCTTGGTCTTCCAACAATTTAATAAATTTGGCAATCTTTGTTAATAGCTTTAAAATGTGTGCTCTTGTATTTTATAGGTACACAACTGACCAATCATTATCAGTAGATAATAACAGTTCCTCTTCTATGCCAACATTTATGCTGCTCATTGTGTTTTCCTTATGACATCTGCTTGAACCTTTAGAATGTTTAAAAATAATGATGATAACCAATGTCTTATTGTTTCTTAATCTAATGAAAAATGACTACCTCAGATTCCTGCAATCATAGCCTTTGCCTTTAGTTCTGGATAAACTATCTTCATCATGATCAAGAAGTCTATTCCATCCCATTTAATTAAAAATTAATTCAGGGCTCATTTAAAATCAGGAATACCTACCTCGTGTTTAAGAAACAGATGTATACTGGTTAAGTGAAGTCTATTTACCATTCTCTTAACATTTCAAAGAATATACTCATATTATCTTTTATTATAGAAGAGTATCTTAAAAATACTAAAATATGATATAGTATATGTCTTAGCAATTATGCCCATCTACTTGTCAGGCTGAGGTGGAAATTTAATGTCAGAGAATATAGATATAAAAGTTAATGTCAGAGAATATGGATATATACTTTAGAGTTTCTCAGGGTGCAGACCAATCTTAATTATTTTTAAAATTTTAGGGACTTAAAAATGATGGGATGGGACAGATTTAAATCATTCAACACTCGGCAAAATTATACCACAAACAACTTTGAGTTGATTTAGCTATTTAATCTTAGGTCATAAGCTTTTATGGTTTCCTTTGTGATTAATTCTTGGATTAAAACCTGAACCAATCAATTCTAAGTATATCCAACATATGTTTTGTTAGACAAAGACATTAAAAAGTAAGTGGGTAGTTTTTAAAAAGATAATTATTGATGGAAAATTTGGGTCTTCATGACAAAGAAAGTCATCCTGTTCACTGGATTAGGTAAAATCCCATATGCTATATAGGCATTTACAATAAGATCTAAATAAACTGCATTTTTGAAAGAAAATCAACTTATTGATAATATGCAACAAGTAATGGATTTTATAATGACCTGATGGTAAAATGCTGAGTGATGTCTTTTAAAATCAGTTCTATCACATCTTAAAACATTAAAACAGTATGGACATTTATAATGTAGGTTGGATTCATATATGTTAAAAAAATCTTCTAGATATTTCATATATAAATTAGAATTTCTGACATTATTGAAACATACAATTATCATTTATTCCTTTATTGTATTTAAAGATATACTTTGAACTAATATGTGACTGAGGGGTCATGCCTTTTTCTGTAGCTGATCCATTTTTCCCACCAGTATGGGATATCTTGTTTCATATATTATTTTGGTACTCAAGTTTAAGAAAGAAATGTCAGTGGTGTCCATTATATTAATACAGTGGCATATTTAGTTTCTATAGTAAAACGAATTATATTCTTGCCAGAATGTAAATATTCTTTAAGTATTTATAGTTGCAATCTGTGTTTAAAGATTTCTCAGCTCTGTTCTTTCTCTGTAAGATGGTTTGCACCTCCTGGATAGTGAGTGGCAAAAGGAAAATCAACCATCAACGTGCTAAACTGTTGCCAACACTCCATCTTTGACCTAACTCTTGAAGTCTACCACCCTAAGAGAACACCAGATCCATCACCCATTTTTAGCCAGCAATGGCTACCATGAGGCCTAAGAAGGCGATCTGCCGCAGGAGCATCCCTGAGAGAAACGGAGCCTTGCAGAATGAAGGAGCACCTGGGCTTGCCAGCCTAGGAAAATAACTTGACAGTCTGTGACTACCCTCATGCATTTGACTTCCTGAATCGCATGTCACCACTTTCCCAGCTTCTCCCTCAACTTTTTCCTAAGGTAGACAGAGAAGGTGTGTTTCTCTATCGCTAATGACAATCCAATTTAGAGTAGGCTGTTGCAGTTAGCTTCTTCCTGCTGCACAAAGAACTTGACCAAAAGCAAGCTGAAAGGAAGAAAGGTTTATTTTGGCTTACAAACTTCAAGGGACACTCCGTAATGAAAGGGAAAATGATGTCATGAGCAGAGGTTGGCATCACCTCCTGACCAACATCAGGTGGACAATAGCAACAGAAGAGTGTGCCAAGCACCAGCAAGGGGAAGCTGGTTATACAAACCATCACAGAGGCCTTTGTCCACTTTAATATAATGTCATGAGGAGGGTCTGGAGCGATGCTATTAAGAAGTGATGTTGACCTTGCCTCAAAGTCAATAGACCCACTTCAAATTGGGAGATGATTTTCGCCAGCTACAACACAGACAGAGGCCTAATTTCCAGAACCTACAGAGAACTCAAAAAAAATTAATAGCAAAAACCCAAATTGCCCCCTCACAAAATGGGGCACTGATCTCAACAGAGAATTCACAGAGGAGGAAACACAAATGGCCCTTTCTCACCTGAGAAAGTGCTCAGCATCCCTAAGCATCAGGGAAATGCAAATAAAAAACACAATGAGATACCACCTTACTCAGGTCAGAATGGCAATAATAAAGAAAACCAACAACAATCGTTGCTGGCAAGGATGCGGAGGAAAAAGGAACCCTCATTCACTGCTGGTGGGATTGCATACTTGTTCAACTGCTATGGAAAGCAGTATGGAGACTCCTGAACACAATAGACATAGAACTACCAATGGACCCAGCTATCCCTCTACTAGGCATCTATCCACAAGATGTCACATCTCGATGCAGAAACATTTGTACAACTATATTTATAGCAGCTCAATTCATAATAGCCAAGTATTGGAATCAACCCAAATGCCCATCCATGGAGAAATGGACAGCGAAACTGTGGTAAAGAAGCAGGATGATATGGTCCATTATGAGAAGAAACAACAAAACAGGTCTGAAAGGGCACGGATGATAGAAAGAGAAAACCATACAACTCTTGGAAGCCTCTCTCATTTGGAGAGGAAGAAGAGCCATACAAAGGCCCATGCAGAACTGTGGCTGTGGGAACTACAATGTCCAGCAGGGTATTAGATGACTCCATACAGCAGTAGAAATCACAGAGGAAAGAGAATTAGTGGGTAAGGACAATTTCAAACAGCTTGAATAGATGTACTCCAATGTCTGATGGATAAAATAAGGTATAAGAAAAAGATATTGAAGGTAAAGGGCTGAAATTTTTCTAACATAAAAAAACTCTAAAATCACATATCTAATATCTAAATTTGATCAACTCCTGGGAAAAGAAGCCTGAAGGAAACTTCCTCAAGTGATTCAAATTATGTATAGTTGTTAAACCAGGGAGAAAGAGAAATCCCAGAAACTACCACGTTATATAAAGGAACCGAAATACATGTGCTCACAATCTTCTTGTCGGAAGCAACGGAAGACTAACATTAGTGGAGTGACATCTAAAAATGACAAAATCCAAAAACTTCTTGACCTGTCATCTTATGCAAAGCAAAAAGAAATTAAAAAAAAACTTTCAAAAGTGAAAATACATTACAGAAGAAATCTTGAAGGAAGCCCTATAGATAGAAAATGATCAATAATTTTAACTGAAAATCTTATGTTCACAAAGGAATGATAGAAATGATAAATATGTGATCAAATTGAAAAGACGTGGGGAAGAGATTTTTTAATCTTTAAAATTAAGGCAAAATATAAATTGCTTATTATGCAATACCTCAACTTTTTATCTAAAAAAAGAATTGATTGTTCGTAATATGTGTAGAGAAAAAAAATTATACAACAAAAAATAACTTGCACCACGCCAGTGCAGAGAGACACCATTTTAAAGTCCTTTTACTCTAGACACAAGGGGTAAAATAACTTGAAAATAAACTATGATTTACCTCTTTAACCTGGGTGTCAATCTCAAACACTGTTGTACACATTTGTATCAGAACTAATCATTCAAAAAGGTTTATAGTTCTTTTCATTTGTGTATGCTTTTCAACTTAAAGGATAAAAGGAAACAACATCATCTAATGGGACTCACTCATTATTTTTAAATCAGATTGTCAAGATGTAAGATTAACTTGGTAGAGAAGTAGCCCATCTTGCTTCTAATAAATACAAAAGGCAAAATGGCACCCATAACAATTCATAAAGATTTTACAAGCATTATCTTGTCAAGTCTTAATAGATTAAAGCCACCAATTATTTGCTTGCTAGAGACTCAGAATGAAGGCTTGATTCACTGAGTGATGAAAACAAGTACTGATTGGTCCTCATACAGTTTCTGTTCTAGGAAGTCTTAAAGGCACTATTATTAGCATATTATTATCCTTGCTTTATATATACCTGCACTACTGTTCCGTAAAAATGTAGATTGCTAGATGCCATCCTTAGTCACCAAATAATTTGTTGTCCACTCCAATACAATGAAAGCTGATATTAACAACTTTTACTATCCATAAAAGCAGAGAAGTCAGGTTTTAAAATATCTCAGGTTTTAAACTGAAAATCATGTTTCAAGTTGAAATGACCTAAAGAAATCATGGCTGAGATGTTTATGGCCAGGAAGCACACTGTATTATACCACTTACACTTGAAATTCCATAGTATGTCAATTCCTCTAGTCAAGAAGGCTGACCTAATACAAAGACAAAGAAATATGCTCTGTGTGTTTTTGTTTTGGGAGGCTTATTGCCTGGAGAATAGACACAATGCTGTCTGAAAAATCTCAAGCTACAAAGATGATTTTCAAAATTAGGGGCAACACACAGCTGAAAATTATACCTTTGGGCAAAGGGCCAATTTGGGATGCGTTTCACTCTGATTTGGAGCCCTGCCAAAGTCTCTAGGTCCCATTTGTTCAGTTTTATAGCTAACAAACAAAAAGGAAATACGAGTGTAGCCGAGGTGCATCTGTGTGGAAGTCAGGATTTAAGGTCTTGCTAAGACGCATGTTGACATGGAGAGCTGCGTGGTGAGAACAAGAATGGCTCTGCCTTCTCCCACCACTGAGCTGAGTGGCTGTGGATGAATGCTGAGCTTCACCCATGTACACTGCCTGTCCTCGGCCCAGCTACAGCAGAAATGGAGGAGCCAGAAAACCCAGGCCATGCAGGAACTCCTTTTGCTTTACCCATGAAATCCAAGAATCATTAAAACAGCCTTACACAGTGACAAGACCCATTTCTAAAATAAGAGCAGGGTATGATGTCACCTGGTTGCCATAAGAAAACTGTTATTTATTTTCACCTTCCACTTGTACAATTGCTAAAAAAATCAACGTAATTGGTTTTGACGGTTTCCACAAATAAAATCACCCAAATAACTTTATTCATACTACTTCTATATTTTAGGCTGCAGGGATAGATATATAAAATGAACCTAAACTGGAGTAATGGATTAAAGTTACATATTTGTCAAAATATTTCATTTTTTAAAAAAGAGATATTCTTTTTGAAATGGCATCACTTTGAAAGGGACTATGAAAAATAGCAACTGCAGGAGCCACAGTTCACATTTTTGAATGCTAATATTCTATCCCAGACCCCCACATGCCAGAAATGCACAGGAGGGAAAAAGACAAGAAAAGAAAAACAATAAATTTGATATGTGACCAAGTGAATAAACACATTTGTTCAAGGAGGTCTCATTAATTCCCTACATACAACTCAGTAATACTTATCATTATTTTGCATCCTCTTTTTGATAATTGTATTTATATCTGGCTGTGTGTGTGATCTTGGCTGGATAGAGTTCAAGAACATGTTCACTATTACTACTAATAATATTTTAAACTTTCTAAAAATTAGCTTACCAAGTAGCAAGTTTCCTTATGGTATTTTCATACACGCTTAGTTTTGGTCGGCTCCACTTCCTCTGCCTCATCTCTCTGCCTTCCTCATACCATTCTACCCCTAGAGTCTCCCCATCCACTTTTCCTAACACAGGTTACCCTCCCGAAAGCCTCTCACTTCCCCTCTCGTGGGATCTCTGTAGTTTCTGGCCCTTTACTCACACTCACTCCCACATCAATAAATACATATAATAATAATTAGCTAGGGTCCACATATGAGAAAAACCTGCAAAAGTTTTCATTCTGAGTTGGTGTTACCTCACTTAATGCAGTTACATCTCTCTAATTCGGTTGTACATATGTCCTGAATTATCATCGTCCAGTCATCAGTTGATAGACATCTGGGCTGCTTCCATTTCCTAACTATTGTGAGTAGAAGAGGGATGAACATGGATGTAACATCACGTCTCTGTCGTAGGATACTCTGTCGTAGGATCCTTTGGGTTTATGCCCAAGGGTGGTAGAGGTAAGTCAAGTGGTACTTCTAGTCTTAGCTTTTTGAGAAACCACCCTGATTTCCATAGTGGCTGCACCAATTTACCACCAACAGTGAAGAAAGTTTTCTCTTTACCCCCCCATACTCATCAGCATTCATTATCATTTGTTTTGTTTTGTTTGCTTGGGTTTTTTTTTGGGGGGGGCGTTATTTGATAACCATTCTGACTACGTGAAATGGAGTCTCAAAGTAGTTTTACTTTGCATTTCCCCAATGGCTAAGGATGTTGAACACTTTTAAAAATGTATTTTTGGTCATATGTACTTCTTTTTTCTAAATGTATTTATTTTTAATAAGTAGAAACTTTATGTGTACAAATTATGTTAGTACCACCATATTCCTCCTCCAGGACCCATTCCACTGAGGGTCACTGGTTGCTGGAATACTCCATGGAATGGTGGGCTAGGAGTTGTGGGAGCAGCAGACAGTTAGTGGGGATGGGGGGTGAGTACCTCTGGATATTCCCCCACCATGGCTCTTACAATCTTTCCGCCTTCTCTTTTGCAAAGTTCCCTGAGCCATGGTGGGCGAGTTTTAAGTCTACTTCAGTGTTGAGCTCTTAGCAGCTTCTGGATTTCTGTTTTGGAACATTTTGAGTATGTGTCTGTCTCCTCGGTGTCTGTCCCCATCACCCTGGCTCAGGTTGTCAGGCTCGCTGTGGAAGCAGCTCTCTTGCTCATCTCACCACTTCCTCTGTGGTTTCACCTGAGCCCTAGCTGATGTGTTCTGGGTGGTTCATCTCCTGCCGGGGAGTCAGCTATCAGTTCTGGTCTTGTTGGAATTGGGTTGTCCTCGGTTCTCACTGCCATCTGAAAAATGAAAACAGATTCTCCAATGGAGGGTGACATCAGCATAGGTTAAATGAGACAAGCATTGTTAATTTGGTGAGATTATAGTGGGTGCAGCCTCTCTTTAGGCCCATAGTTAGTGGAAGCTTCCCCTTGGAGTCCAGATTCTTGGTCTCCATGGGAATCTGGTTTAGATCCCAGTTCCAGCTAAGGGTTCCTTTCCGCTGAGCAGATCTCTTAGCCAATCAGGGAAGCCTTTATTACCCACCTAGGTTGAGTGCCACTATGCACAAGAGTGTACATCTTCTCATGCTAGTCATTGTCGTATAGCAGTGTCCCCTCCTTTCTTCCAACATTGTTGGCCTATTTCCCCTGGCAGCTCCTGTAGTGCTCTCTAGCACTATAGGAACATAACTTCAGTAGCCCAGGAAATTCAATCGTCACTCAACCAATGGATCTCATCAAGCTAAAAAGCACTGTACAGACAAACATACCATACACAGAGCTCTCCCAATCTTTGCCAGCTACACCATGGATAGAAACCTAATATCTAGAACCTAGAAAGAACTTGTGATGGTTTGATTCAGGTGTCCCCCGCAAATGAAATTGCTCCATCCCCAGCTGATGACAGTTTGGGTATTAGAACCTTGTTGGAGCTGTATTTTGGGGGGTGGGATGTTCTGGAAAGTGGGTCATTGAATGTGCAACATTGTTTTGTTTTGTTTATTTGCTTGTTCATTTTTTGGAAATGTCCATCAGCACTGTGAAGCAGGCCTCAGGCCTGTTGCATTACCTGCATAGAGGCCCAATGGAGCCATGAGGATGAACTGTGGGTGAAGTGGAGATTGCAGTAGAGAATGCCAGGACTATGGGATGGCTGCCAAGAAGAGCTTCCAGCACTGGATGAAGTTTTCCCAGATGGTGAGTAGCTGAGATGGAGGGAAGAATCTGAACTTCAAGAGACTGGTTAGACTTATGGGACTTGAAGATAGAGTTTGATGCTGCCCTGTTTGTTTCAAACCTTGTAATGGTTCAATCTGTGTCTGCTATGCCTGATGCTATCTTTTGCAGTGTGAATGTTCTGTGCCATTATGGGCTTGTTGTTATGGCTCAGTTGAAAGACCTTGAATTATGGGGATGTTTGAATAACATTGAAATGGATAAAAAACTGGGGATTTTTAAAGATGAGCTGAATGCATTGAATTTACATCATGTGTGATTATTAGTTTGTGGGGGGCTAGGAGCAGATTGTGATGATTTGATCCAAGTGCCCCTGAAACAAATGTGTTGTGAATGCTTGATCCCCAGCTGATGGTAATTTGAGTACTGGAACCTTGCTGGAGCTGTGTTGTTGGGAGTGGGTTTATGGAGGTTATAGCCAGCTTCCCCTTCCCAGTGTTTGGCACACTCTGTCATTGCTGTTGTCTACCTGATGTTGGTCAGGAAGTGATGTCCACCCTCTGCTCATGCCACCATTTTCCCTGCCATCATGGAGCTTCTCCTTGAGTCTATAAGCCAAGAAAAAAAAAGAAAGAAAGAAAGAAAGAAAGAAAGAGGAGAAAAGGAAAAAAAACACTCCTACAATCAGCTGCATTTGGTTGTTTTTTTGTCACAGCAATGAGAAGTTAAGCAACTGAACTCCAAAAAATAAGTAATAAAAGAATCAAACAATCTACTAAAAAAAAATCAGGTAGTGAACTGAACATGGAATTCACAAAGGAAGAAATACAAATGGCTAATCTGCATCATGCTCTCTAAAAATACTAAGTATCCAAATGGTCAAGAACTCTGATATTTTACATAAGCGTATAACTTGTAGACACAATTATTGAATAAATACTGCATTGTATCTACTATTCAATAAAATCCATAGCTGTAAAAAATCATTCATCTCCCTTTTTCATCAGGGAAATTCAAATCAAAACAACTGTGAGATTCCACCTTGCTCCAGCTAGAATGGCAATCATTAAGAAGTCTAACAATGATAGCTACTGGTGAGGATGCAAGGGAAAAAAGAATCCTCACCCACTGCTGGTGGGAATGCAAACTTGTTCAACCACTGTTGCGGTCAGCTTTCTAGTTGCTGCGCAGAAAGAACCCAAACAAAAGCGGCTTGTAGAGGAATGGGTTTATTTGGCTTACAGACTCAAAGGGAGACTCCATTCTGGCAGGGAAAACGATGGCATGAGCAGAGGGCTGGACATCACCTCTGCCACAGCACTGCAAACAGCGGCAGGAAGGTGTGCCAAACACTGGCAAGGGGAAGCTGGCTTATAACCCCCATAAGCCCACCCCCAACAACACAGCTCTAATGAGGTTCTAATTCCCGAATTGCCATCAGCTGAGGATC
>PVHP010010152.1:0-25763 GCA_004024765.1 Zapus hudsonius | reverse complement strand
CTTGTGGGGGACACCTGGATCAAACCATGACAACCACTATGGAAATTGGTGTGGAGGCTCCTGAAAAGGATGAAAATAGAGCCTAGTGTCCCAGCTATTTCTCTATTGGGCATCTACCTTAAAGGCTCCTCTCTTCAATATAGAGACATCTGTCAACCATGTTTATAGCTGTTCAATTTACAGTAGGCAAGAACTGGAATCAACCCAGATGTCCATCACTGGACAAATGGATATCTAACTTGTGGTACACATACACAGTGGAATGATACTCAGCCTTAAGGAAAAATAACATAATGAAATTTGCAGGAAAGTGGATGGACTTGGAACAGATCATACTCAGGGAACTCACACAAGAACAAAAAGACAAACACCAAATATTCTCCCTCATCTGTGGTTCATAATCAAGTTCAGCTTGAAGAGCAAACAAACCTGACATGCAATCTTGAGAAACAGACAATATTGTCTGAAGGGGTTGGCGGGGAGGGAATGGGAGGGCAGGTGGTGATGTACACATAACTAAATTCAAAATGGATTGGTTCCATAGAATTCTTACTCTCAGACAGTAAAATAAGAGATATTATCCTCCATAGGAATATGGGGGTACTGTATGGTAAAAAAGGGCCCTCAAGGGGGTGGGATGAAGCCTAATCCCAATACAATTGGCTCTGGCTTGTAACTTCCAGTGCCAGAAATCAGTTACTTCCCACATTGAGCTGTTGGTTGGAGAGACCTACGAGGTCCCCAAAACAAGGCAGGCTTCTGTCAAAGCATTTGGTAAAAGATAAGACCTTATTGCTGAAGACATCACAGGCTGTCATCACACAGCATTGAAAGACCCAGCTGGATTCTGGAAGTGAGCCATTTATACTTCTTTTGAGAACTGTCTGTTCAGTCCATTAGACCATTTTTTTGACTGGGTTGTTAGTTCTCTTGAGTTTTTTTTTTTTTTTTAGTTCTTTGTATATTCCATATGTCAATCTTCTTTCAGATGTATAGCTGGCAAAGATTTTCTCTCACTATGCAGGTTATCTCTTCATTTGACTGCCTCCTTCACTCTACAGAAGCCTTTTAATTTCACAACGTTCCATTTGTTGATTGGTGGCCTTATTTCCTGAGAAACTGGAGGCCTAGTGAGAAAGCCTGGTTGCCATAGTTTTTCCTCTATCTATTTCAGTTTAAGTCTTAAATTAAGGTCTTTGTTCCATTTGGAATTGATTTTAGTGTAAGGAGAAAGATAAGGAAGTGATGTAGTATGATATGTGGCTATCCAGTTTTAAACCATTTGTTTAAAAGGCAGTCTTTTCATTTTGGACATTTTTGTCAAAAATCAACTGGCTGTAGCTATATGGGTTTATATCTAAAACTTCTATTAAGGCCTATTGATTCACACATCTGGTTTCATGCTAGTACCAGGCTGCCTTTATTACTATGGCCCTGTAATATGACTTGAAATCAGGCATAGAGATACCTCCGGCTCTACTTTACTCAGGAGTACATTGGCTACTTTGAGTCTTTTGCATTTCCATATGAATTTTATGACTGTCTTTTCTATTTATGTAAAGAATATTACTGGAATTTTTGTTGGGATTGCATCAAATCTGTAGATTGCTTCTGGTAGATGGCCATTTTTACAACATCAGTTATTCTCATCCATGAGCATCAAGTCTCAAACTTCTAGTGTCTTCCTCAATTTTTTTAGTGTTTGAAAGTTTTCATTGTCAATGCTTTGATTAAGTTTATTCCAAGGGATATTTAAATATTTATTTATTTATTTATTTGCAAGGAGAGAGGTGAAAAAAAGAGAATGAGAGAGAGGAAAAGGGCAGGTCAGGGGCTCTTCCCACTGCAAAGACTCCAGATGCATGGGCCACTTTGTGCATCTGGCTTTATGTAGGTGCTGGGGAATCAAACCCTGCCCATCAGGTTTTGCTAGAGCAAACCTTTAACCACTGAGCCATCTCTCTAACCTCATATTCCAAGGGAATTTTTAAGGCAATTGTGGAATGATTTTTTCCCCTGATTTACTTCTCAGTTTATCTTTGGTTTATAAGAAAGCTGTTGACTTTTGTGTATCAGTGTTGCTCCTTCCACCTTGTTGAAAGTGTTCATCATAGCTGTTTTCTGGTGGAGTCTTGAGAGTCACTTATATATAGATCTCATCTGCAAATAAAGATAACTTTGACTTCCTTATTTCCTATTTGAATATCTTGTTTTCTAATTTTTATTATGTATTTTTATTATGTATTATGTATTATGTATGTGTATGGGTGTATGGTGTGTGTGTGCATGTGTGTGTGTTTGTGTGTGCTTGTGCGTGTGTGCTTGTGCGTGTGTGTGTGTGTGTGTGTGTGTGAGTGTGTATGGGAGCACACATGCCAAGACATGCTTGTAGATGTCAGAGGACAGCCTTGGATGTTCCTCCTCTCCTTCTACCTTCCTTGTCTCTCTTGCCATGGCTCCTTGTGAGTTTCTGGATTTTGCTGGCTCTGCCTTCCATTGCAATCAGCACATTGGAATAACAGATGTGTGCACCATTTGGCATCCAGCTTGACATAGGCACCAAGAAAGATCAAACTCGGGTCAGGAGGCTTATATAAGCAAGTGCTTTTAACTGTCGAGCCATCTCCCCAGCCCTGAATCTCTCCTTTCCCCTTTCTTGTCTTATTGCTCTAGCTAAGACTTCCCACCTACATGAATAAGAGTGGAGAAGCTGGACACTCTTGTCCTCTTTATTTCAGTGGAAATGCTTTGACTATTTTCCCCATTAAGTATAGTGTTGGTATAGATTTGTCACATGTAGCCTTTATTATTTTGAGACATTTAACTTCCACTCCTAGTCTCTTCAGGGTTTTCATCATGAAGAGATGTTGGATTTTATCAATAGCCTTTTTTAAAAATAAATACTTTTTATTTATTTATTAGCAAGAAAAGAGGTGTGTGTGTGTGTGTGTGTGTGTGTGTGTGTGTGTGTGTGTGTGTGTGTGTGTGTAGGCATGCCAGGACCACCTCTAGCCACTGCAAATGAACTCAGTTCATGCAAATGAATGCATGAGCCACTTTTTGTATCTGGTTTTACATGGGTATGGGGGAATTGATCTCAGGTTGTTAGGATTTTGCAGGCCAGCGCCTTAACTGCTGAGCCATCGCTCCAGCCCCCTCAATAGTCTTTTCTGCATCTATTGATATGATAATGTGATTTATATTCTTGAGTACATTTATGTGATCAATTGCATTTATTTATTTGTATATGGTGAGCATTCCCCTCATTTCTGGAATAAACCCAACTTAACCGTAGCGAATGATCTTTTTGATGTATCCTTTAATTTGGTTTACAAGTATTTTGTTCAGAATTTTTGTATCTATGTTCATTAGAGACTGAGCTCTAATTGTCCTTTACTGTTGTGTCTTTGTTTGTTTTCTTTTCATCAAATTAATACTTGCTTCAGAAAATCAGTTTGGTAGTGTTCCTTTCTATCCTAGTTTGTAGAGTAATTTGAAAAACATTGGTGTTAGTTCTTAGAAGGTCTAGTAGGATTCACTGTCTGGACCTGGACTTTTTTTAGTCAGGAGATTTTTTTAAGCTATATAATTCTTTTGTTATTGAGAACTTTAATACATGAACAACTGTAATCTGACATCATTCCGCCACCATTACCCCCTTTTTCTTCTCTCCCCTGACTGCAATCCAGCGAGGGCCCTCCCCTTTCTAAGCAGTCCTTCTTCTATTTGTTAGCTCACTCCTTCGGCCCTTCTCTGTCCTCAATGTCAAAATGTTAATGAGCTCAGAACAGAGCAGGTCTATGGAGCTATCAATAGCCATGGTCATGAATGTACCAGTTGCTTCATGTCTGGAGAACAGTTCACCAGAGTACTCCTTCCCACACTGTGGTCCTTACATTCTTTCTGTCCATTCTTCCACAATGCTCCCTGATCCTTAGAGGGCATGACAAATACCTTGTTTAGTGTTGATCATATCTGCTTTGAGTCTCCTTGGTGTCTAGGACCATCTCCACAGAGAAGCTTCTCTGGCCAGCAGTGAGCATAACACTTGTGTTCATTACTCCATTTTCTCTGCTACGTTCCCTAGGCCCTGGCAGGTAACATCAATCTGACTTATCCAAAGCTAATCACTGGAATTTCTCTTCTTATTCTTGTCATTTTACCTATTAAAAACCACCTGTCATATATATATATATATATATATATATATATATATATATATATATATATATATATATATATATATATATATATCTGGCTAAGCTATTCTCCCATTCTGTAGATTGTCTATTGACTTGGTTGATAGTTTGCTTAGCTGCAAATAGCTTTTTAGTTTCATGAGACTCTATTAGATGAGTGTTAGTATTATTCCCTGGACTACGGGAGTCATATTCAGAAAGTTTTTCTTTATACCTATATCTTAGAGTGTTTTGTCTACTTTTTCTTCTAGTCATTTTACAGATGACTTTTACATGAACTCTAAATGCATGAACCACTTTATGCATCTGGTTTTACATGGGTAACTGGGTAATCAAACCTGGGTCATTAGGCTTTGCAGGCAAGCATCTGAATCACTGAGCCATATCTGCCATCTCAGTATTCTTTCTGCTGATGAAATTTTTTACTGTCTGAGACCTTTTGTGCTTCCTTATGAATTTTGAGACTATTTTTTCTATCTCTGTAACAAATGGTCTCACAATTTTAATTGAAATTACATTGATTCTGTACTAAAAGTGTAGGATGGCCAAATATTAATTCTTCCAATCCATGAGTATGGGAGATCCTACCATCTTCTTGTGTCTTCCTCAATTTCTTTCTTTATTGTTTTGATGTTTTCATTTTAGAAGTGTTTTACTTCCTTAATTAGGCATATTCCAAGATAATTTTTGTGACTATTGTGATTTCTTTCTAAGTACATTTGTCATTTTTATATCCCGCTACTTTGCTAAATGTATCTATCAGCTCTATAAGTTTTCTGGTGGAGTCTTTAGGCTCTCTTAAATACAGACATGCAGACTCAGGTAAGACTAGTTTTACTTCTTTTCCAATTTGTATCCCTTTAATTATCACTTTAGCTAAAACTTTAAGTAATATGTTAAACAACAGTGGGGAATATGGACACTCAAGACTTGTTCCAGATGTTACTGGGAATATTTCCACCTTTTCTCCATCATGTATGATATTGGCCTGAGGTTTATAGTATACAGTTTTTATTGTGATGAGATATGATTCTTCCAGCCCTAGTTTCTCAATCGTTTTAATCATGAAAGGAAGTTGTATTTGGTCAAAGGCCTTTCTGCATCTACTGAAATGATCATGTGATTTTGTTCTTCAGTCTATTTATATAGTCTACTACTACTATATTTATTGATTATCATATGTTAAACAATCACTATATCCCATGAATGAAGCCTACTTGATTTAGATGGATATTTTTTGAAAACTATTTAAAAGTGTTCTTGCTTTTCATTTGGAATAATTTTATTAGAATTTTTGTGTTTACATTCATCAGGAACGTTGGTCTATAATTTTCTTTTTGTTGTTGATATATCTGTGACTAGCTTTGCTATCAGTGAAATTCTGGGTTGATGGGAGCAAATAGGGAGCATTTGTTCCTTTTAAACTTTATGAAATAGCTTGAGAAGCAGTAATTTCAGATTTTCCTATAAAGGTCTGGTAGAATTCATCAGTGAATCTTTATGGGCCTAAACTTTTTGTGATTAGGAGATTTTTAACTTTTTTCCCCCGAGGTAGGGTCTTGCTCCAGCTTAGGTCGACCTGGAATTCACTCTGTTGTCTCAAGGTGGTCTCACATTTTCAATGATCCTCCTACCTCTGCCTTTCGAATGCTGGGTTTATAGGTGTGTACCATCATGCCCGGCTGATTTTTAATTTTTGATTCATTCTCCCTACTTAACGTAGCTCTATTTAAATTACTTAATCTCTCTGTGTTTAACTTTAGGAGAGCTTATGTGTCAAGAATTTTTTTCATTTATTCCAAATTATTATAACTTGGTAGAATATAGGTTTTGAAATCTGTCCTTAGGATTATCTCATTTCATTGTTATCTGTTGTAATCTCTCCATTTTATCTCTAGTATTATTCACTAGGGTCTCTCTCTCTCTTTTGATTAATTTGACTAGGGGGGTTTATCTGTTTTGCTTATCTGGTCAAATACCAACTTTTTGTTTAATCAACTTTTAAAATTGTTCTCTTCATTTCTAATTCATTGATTTCTTCCCTGATTTTGATTACTTCTTTCCATCTGGTACTTTTGGGTCTGGATTGTTCTTATTTTTTTCTAGGCCTACAAATGGATTGTAATGTATCTGAGTTCTGTCTATTTTTGTAATGTAGGCATTTCATGCTGTTAACTTCCCTCTTAAGACTGCCTTCTGTGTGTACCATAGGTTTTGATATGTTGTGGTTTCTTTTTTAATATATTTATTGTCAACAATTAGATACATTGTATGAGCAAAATCTTTTGATGGTACCCCCATTTCCCTCCTCTCTGTCCCCATCCCACTGGGGAACCTCCTCAGTGGGCATAATGGATCAGTCCATGGGGAAGGGGGTTATGAATTACACAAGAGGTAGCCAGTTTTTCCCCCTTAGTATATTGTTGCTGAGGGGGGCAATGTCTGAATAGTCTCCTCCACCATGACTCTTCCAATCTTTCCACCCCCTCTTCTGCTCAGTTCCCTGAGTCATGGTGGGTGAGTTTTAAATCTACTTTATTGTTAAGATCTTAAGTGTGTCTGGACTTCTGCTTTGGGTTGTGTTGGGTATTGTTGGTTTCTGTCTCCATTGTCCTTTCATGGGTTATCTGACTTGGTGGGGTGATAGGTCTCTTGTTTATCTTGCCACTTTCTCATAAGTTTCGTTTGGACCCTATATGATAGGCCAGGGGTTGTTCATCTCCCGCCAGTATGCCAGCCAACATCCCGTGTCTTGGTGGTGGAATTAGTTATCCACAGCTCCCGCTGCCTTCTGAAAAATACAAACAGAATCTCCATCAGAGGATGAGATCAGTATAGGTTAAATGAGAAAAAATGCAAATTTGACAAGATTCTAATGGGTATAGCCTCTCTGTAGAGCTCTGGTAGTGCAAATTTCCCCTTGGAGCCCAAAATCTTATTGCCATGGATCCCAGTTCCAGTTAAGGGTTCCTTGTCACTGAGCATATCTCTTAGCAAATCTTTAAGCCCTCACCCTCCGAGCACCTCTATTGCACAGATGAGCATTTCTTGACTTGCTGATCTCTTCCATATAGCAGTGTGTTCAGCATGCTCATGACATCAGTCTGCATTGTATATCAGTGACCTCTGCTTTCTCCAAATATCATTGTCCAATTTCCCCTGGCAGTTCATGTAACCGTTCCAGCACTACCCAAGCTACTGTCTGGGAGCTGGTTATACTTCTGGAACTATCGGCATCTCTCAGTGTTGTGTGACACCACTCCATGGTATCTTCAGAAATAGGGTCTTACCTTTGGCCTGGGGTGGATATTCAAGAGCTTTGACAAAAGCCTGTCTTGTTTTGGGGCCCTCATGCATCTTTTTGATCAACAGCTCAGTGTATGAAGTCATCAATGACTGGGACAGAAGTTGCAGGCCTGAGCAATTTTTCTTGGGGTTAGGCTTCTTCCCATTCCATACATGGCCCCTCTTCCAAGGTGATGCCCACAGCTTCCTCAGGAGCTTACTGTATGTAAGGATTTGATGGTATTGATTAATTGATTAATTGATTGATTGATTGGTTTAGCTTATTATCTAAGCCCCCCACCCTCCCATTTCCCCCCATTCCTTCCATTCCCTTTTATAGTCTCTCAGTTCAATTCACCTCTCATGTTTGCTTAGAATTTATGCTTTTACAGGAGTCTACATATAGATATCCACAGTGGTTGTACAAGTTTACACTCCCACCAGCAGTGAATGAGGGTTCATTCCTCTTTCCCCATATTCTCACCAACATTTATTGTTGCTTGATTGTTTAATTATTTTCATCCTTTCTGCAGTAAGGTGGGAGCTCATAGATGTTTTAAGTTGCATTTCCCTTATGGTTAAGGATGTTGAACATTTGCTTAAGTATTAGCCATTTGTATTTCTTCCTTTGAAAATTCACTATTCAGTTTTCTGCCCCATTTTTTTGAGTGGATCATTTGATTTTTTTATTGCTTAGTTTTTTGAGTTCCTTATAAATTCTAGATATTAGGTCTCTGTCAGTTTTGCGGGTAGTCTGCTGGCTTTGTTTATGGTATGTTTGTCTGTACAAAAGCTTCTAGAAAAGCTTCATGGCATCCCAGTAGTAAAGTTATTCTTTAATTTCCTGAGTTATTAGGAAGCCTTACCCCACTACTATATCATGGAGAGTTCCCCCTATTTTTTCAATCAGTAATTTGAGAGTTTTAAGTCTTATATTGAAGTCTTTAATCCATTTGGAGTTTGTTTTTGTGCATGGTGAGAGAAATGGGTCTAGTTTCATTTTTCTGTCCCACTGAGAAGGCTCCATGTCCAATCAGAGAACAGTTGGTTGGTTACCTACAGAGGCTGTGTGCCGTTATTGCACAATTATGTACTTCTTATCCAGCTGGTTGATTTCATAGTCCACAGAGTCCCTGCTTATCTGTGCTGTTGGTGAATTGGAGCTGTTGTCTTCCTGTAGCTCCAGTAGGGATCTTCAGTGCTCTAAGAGCTAGCCAGGAGGGAGAGAGTTTCTCTTTCAGTTGCAGCATGGTATTCTGATGTCCTGTGATTGCATCCTACGTATCTTCAGCAACAGTATCTTACTGTTAGCTCTGGCAAGTAATCACATGTTTTGGCAATGACCTACATTGTTTTTGGCCAAATTTAATAGCTGTTGATTGTCTCCCCCAGAAAATTGTAGAGCTATTTGAAAATTGCAAAACAGGTCATACACAGTGCTATGAGTTGCTTAATTGGAGATATTGGTTATTCAAGGGTTGCATGCCTTGGTGTTCTATGATAATTTAAGGGACCATATTTTACATTTGTTTGATTTGTATCCAGCACTTCATATTATTGCTACCAAGAACCTAGGGCAGAGAGATTTAGAGAGCTAAATCTTCACTATTGTAAACAGAACACTTTTTTCATCTTTTTTTGTTTTGATTTTGGTTACTTTAGTTTTACTCAATATTTTATTATTTAACTGTGATAGTTTGTCTTTGTACAACCTTTATTTATGTAACAAGGTGAAAACAAAATTTCTAACATTCATATAATGGGATACAAAAAGGATATTAAATATTCAATAAAGGTAATGGTTGAAAATTTTCCAAAATTTATGAAACATCTTCAGTCATTATAAATCTCAACCAAGACAAATAAAAAAAAAACTCAAGACTGAATGGAGGTCTCCCAGGAACCCAGAGAACCAGTTGCAGGTTCTAATGAAGTAGATACTGATATTAATTGTGTGATTGACTTAGTTGAATTTTAGCCAGTGATGGCAAGAAAAATGAAAGCAAAGAATTTGGAGCAGTGCTCTGTGGGTTTGGTGAAGAATGCATTGTGTAGCAGAGCTTTGCCATGGGATGACAAGCCCTGAAGGGAGGAGAAGAGATGAAGAGGCTGACATCATGATCAGGGAAACAGGTACTGATTGATGGTCGAGTCACTTGTGAAGGGTTTGTGTAAGTGGAGAGCCAGGTACAGGCGTGCTACAGTTTGGTGAATATCTTGTACAAAATTGTGCATATAGTTGCCTTTTATTTTGAACTTATCTGTAAGATTCTTCCCTATGATCAAAACATCTGCATGCGTGGTGATGACTTCATTCCTCCATGTGTGTTGTCTTTCTTATCTTACTGTCATTGTCCTGAAAACTTAGTTTAGAAAATTGATCAAGTTATGATGAAGTTATCACCAAGTTATTGATCAAGTTATGATCAACATGTTACATGCCACCTAAGTCTTTCTGCACATCTAAAGTTAGATCGAAATGGTCAGATGAGGGAACATCTGGGTTTTATGCCCTTTTAAGGTAGTTTGTAGGAGGTCTCGGCATTTTGTTGATGATTGCAACTCCACAATATGAACAATCAAAAATATGAATTTAAAAGTTGACTACTGCGAAGCAGGTGTATTATTCAGGCACATGTACACCGTTGTCTCTACTGCTGATCTTGTACCATTAGTTCCAGAAATATTTTCCTTTACTGTTACCTGCTTTATAGCTATGCTTAGCCACCTAAAGGAAATCTGCTTATGATAGAATTTGGTTCAAGTCCATTCCCAATAGTTTGTTTTCTAATAAAAAAATTATACTTTCTCCAATTGACAATAGAGTCTAGAAGAATGTATTAAGTCATGGGGTACATGCCCTTCAAGGCCTCAGTGGGGTTCTGGCCCCTCCCTGCTCTCTCATTTGCTTCCTGATGCAGAGGTGAGAGGTTTTCTCTGGTCCATATTCTGATATGCTTCCTCACCATGGGCCTAAAGAAATGGGGCTGACTGACCATGGGTTAGAATTTCCTAAACTTTGAGCCAAAATAAGCATTATCTGTTTACATATTAGTCATCACAAGCATTTTATAATAGTACTTGAAACCTATCACAACTGAAAAGTGCAAAAAGTAAATAAAGTAATTCACATTTATAGAAGAAAATAGAAATTAATATATGCATCTCAAATTAAAATTATAGGAATATAACATTACAAAAGAACTTGATAAAATCAATGGGTAAGTTTACCCACAAAGATGACATGTTAAGTGTTATATTGTAGGTTAGACTAAGACAAGATGCCTGCCTGCTACCCCTCACTACTCGTTTGCACTCAGCATTTTCCTAGAGGTCCTAGTCAATATGATGAGATATACAAAATGATTTTTGCAAGAAAATTAGAAAAAAATATTCTGCACATGTGCCGTATTGTATATATGTAGAAAATCATGTAAATGTGAGAAATCCCAACAGAACATTGAGATAAACTTGTTAGAATTAATAAGAGAACTCAGCTAGATCTCTGGTTATAAGATCAAATAGAAAACAAATTACATTCATAGTTCAAAGAAAACTACAAAGTGTCAACCCACACAATCATACATGACTGTTGTCTGACACCACTAAGTTCTGCAATGATTGCTTATAGAAAACATAGCACTGGATGGGGTAGGGGAGACCTGTGACTGGCACTTCCAGGGTGTTTACAATTCGGTTTTTCTTTTTCCAGACTCAAAAACTGACTACATGTACATGCACACTGTTAAGGTAAGTAGAGCTATGTAGCCAGCATATTTGTGGGGTTCTGCTATGTGTGTGTTTACTTCAACTTATAATATAAATGTAAATTGAAACTTTTATGTACTGAGAAGGAATAATCAGATGTATTTTTTGGAAGAAAATCAGAGTTCAGAAGAGGGTATATGATAGCTACCAATTGTGTGACGAAGTAGATGTGCTACTTTGCGTGTTTCTGTGCCTATTTGTATATTATGCATTGTTTAATGTTGTTAAACATGTAGAAGAAGCTTGCCTCCAGGAAAACAGGGGAATAAAATAAAAGTAGAAAGGTAACATTCACTCCCAACCATCATATATTTCCTTAATTTTGAACTATGTGAGTTTATTACCCATGTTTTAAATTTTAATAATAAAATTACAACATTAAAAGACCATTCTCTTAGGGACTCTCATGTTAAAAAAAATCCCATAAAAAACTTGGAGCAACCAAATGCCACGAGAAATGCTAAAGAAATACCCAGGTATGCGAGGTCAAGAGGTAGAATTTGGTATAAGAAATAAAATACATAGTTTTTTCAGAGCCGCTTTAGTTTTTAGTTCCATTCTGAAAAAAAAAATAGGTATCCATGAGATGTAATCTAAACTTACTTATTTTGAAAGATTAGAGGCTTATATTTACATAAGAATACTTTATAATACATAGCTTATAAGTCTGCTCACTGTGAGATTTTCTGGAATTGTGACTTTTATAATCTAAACCAAATTTTAAGGTTCACAGAAAAATGAAGCTTGGACTCCTGTTTATATATTTAATGTATTAAAGTAATTAAATAAATAAATCTTGATGCACTCAGCTTAGTGAATCAACAACAAAAAGTGCTATTGTGTCTAGAACAGGTGTTTCTGTAATTGTGGGACGTGATTTGGAATTTTCGCAATGCACATTGGTTTCCAAAGCATCTTATTTCACATAGACTTTCCTCTTATTTATCACCAGTCTAGATTATGATAAACTTTTCTCCAACATTTTACTATAAAACACCAAGCTCCTGAGGCCTGGTGGACATTTTACCAACTGATTTCTTGGCATGTTACTGGTGGTTTAGGAAATTTGTATGACCCTTCATCTTTTGCTTTATTTTCACCTGTATTTTCAAAGACCTCAGTTTCAAAAGGTTAAGTTTGTAAATGAATAAGGATTCCCTTTACTCAACATTCAAATGTAATATATTATCTTATTTCCATCTAGAAATCAGAAATGCTCATTCATGGAACAACATTTGCTGAGCACGTATCGTGTGCTAGAGCCTTAAGTTTAAAAAGTCATGGTTTCTACTTCTGCGAATGGGACCATAAATGCATTAAGAGAATCGTTATAAGGAAGACGGGTACAAAAGGGATGGCAGGCTGGGGAAATATACTTCTTGGAAAATAAAGGGAAACTTTTAGCCAAGACTCAAGAGGCTATTAGACCAGAGACCAGACAGGCTGTGCAAAGGGTTTCTGGCAGAAAGAATGTCTATCCCTATTTCCAGAACTCTGAATAAAGCAGGGCTCAGAATGAGGGGGCAAGGGTTCCTGCCCCTGGGTTTCAGCATAACCTTTGTGAGTCCCTTAGGTCCTTGAGAGTTTGGTTAAGGAATCTGTGAAAATCCCTATAGATCTTAGAGATTCCAGCACAGTTGACTTCACAATAATGTTTTCTATTCGCTTTGAAAGAAGCATGGGATAGGAGGTTAATGCATAAAAAATCATTTCTGCTGCTCTACGGTTGGTGAGTTCTAGGAGCTGAACGGTTATAGACTTGATAGATGACCTTAAGCCTGTGGTAGTTTTAATGCATGTCCCCCATAGACTCAGGTGTTTTATTAAAATTGAGTTTGCAGCTTCAGCTCCTGGCAGGCAGACTCCTGCTGCACAGGGGCATATCCCGGGGGGTGGATCTGAATTCTAGTCTAAAGGTACAGAGAGGTTTTGAGCTCTGGCTGTGCTTGCTTGTGGTGCTGACTGTTTGGCGGTGTCTTTCAGGAGCCAGCTTCTTCTGCCATTTGATGGAGCTTCCCTGGATCGTTAAGCTTCTGATAAATCCCTTCCTCCCATAAATTGTGTCTGGTTTGGATGTTATCCCAGCAACATAGACCTGACTACAACAAGCCTATAGGAAGGAAGATGGGCAGTGTTCTTTCACTTTATTGATTTAGATTAAAACTCTTAGTGAGTAGGAACTTCTCTCCTCCCTCCATTTCCTGGTCTGTCAATAAATTTAACCCATCTAGAATTCTTCTCTTATCACACTGTTGATGGGATTAAATTGACACAGCTTTTAGGGGAAACAATATGGAAGAGCCTCAAAAAATTAAAAATAGGACTACCATATGGTCCAAAAATCTAATTTCTGGGTGTATAATTCAAAAGAAATAAATTATCATCTCAAAGAAAATCTATACATGATCCAGAAAAACCAACATATGAAAACAAGCATCAATGGATCAATGCATAAAGAAAATATAGAATTATTTTAGGCAGTAGAGCATTATTCAGCAAACAAGAGAGAAATCCTGCCATATGCAGTAGCAAGGATGAAACTGGAAGACATGTTAAGTGAAATACACCAGGCACAGAAAGACATATCAATAATGCATGATCTTACTTATAGTGGAATTTAGGAGGTTATGCTAGTTTGAATGTATGCCCCCCATAGACTCAGGTGTTTTGTTAAAACTTGTAACTTGGATCTCCAGCTGACATGATTGAGGATGTGTCACTGGGGGCTAATCCCTGAGTCCATCCCTAATTTTGTAATCCCAGCACTGGAAGTCAGAGACAGGAGGATCTCAAGGGTTGGCTGGCTAGTTAGTTTAGCCCAATCATTGAGCAATGGGTTCAATGACAGACACTATCTCAAAAAATAAAGTGGAGAGCAATAGAAGAAGAAATCCAATGTCAACCTCTGGCCTCCACACACAAATGTACACCACACACACATGAAACTTTTGTACACACACCCATATGCACATAAACAGACACACTTATACCCACACAACACACATAGACACCCACAAATAAGTAACATGATATAACATATAATAGTTATATAATATGAGGAAAACAATTTCTATTATATAAACAGACAGTATTTCAGTGTAAGCACTTTGACTTTCCAGTAGAGAAAGGAAGACAGTTTCCATATCTACTTAGGTTTCACAAGCAGTATTAGAAATTACCAAGACTAAATTCAAGAGTGGAAGGCCAAAAACCTAGCAGCTTGTTGGATGAAAAATTAGCATGATGCTTCCACAATTAGCCTCTCAAGGGGGATGGAAGGATTTCTTTTCTTTTCTTTCTTTTTTTTTTTTTTAGCTCACCATCACTACCAGCAGTGAGTGTAGAGAGGATAGAAAAGATGGGACAGTTTCCCACCAGGAGAGATCAGATGGGCTGCCTCAGAAGAAGGGCTATACACCAATCCTGAGCCCATAGGGGTTTCAGGTGGTAGACAGGGCTGTTCCATGGCACCTATAACCTGGTGCAGAATCCCAGTTATGACCCATTTTGAGATAGAAACACACACAAAAAAAGCAAGCAGGTCGCATTTTATTGAAAATTCAGACTTTTCCTCTGGAAGTAATTGAGTCTATAGAAATAAACTGATACAAGACAGATTAACAGGAGAAAAAAAGGCTTCCAGATTTATTAAGATGCATTTGTACACAAAGCCAGATGATTGAAACCTGCAGAATCTTTCCATGGCAAGGAGGAAGAGGGCTGGAGTGATATGGGGGAAAGCAGTACTTGTATTAGAAGAGTTAGGGGGGAAAGGGGAAATGAATCCAAGGAACAAACAGTATCTTCAAAGTTCTTTGAGCTCTAGGTGTGGTGGTTGATTTTCAGTATCTTCTTCTGTGATATGAGTTTAATATTCTTGGTGAGAAAATTTCAATATGAACAGTGAAAACAACTGTGCTCTGCTGAGGCTGATCCAACCTGCAGGTCAATAAAGGGGCTTCAGAGAGTTTTCTCCTGCACTTCAGAGGAGGAAGAAAAGCAAAAAATGCTCTGGAGGCAGGGGAAGCGCAGAGAGATCTTAGTTTTGAGAACATTTCTTCAGCTCAGCATGTCGAAGCACCACACTTCAAATCACTGTTTTCTGGGCCCTGCAGCATTGAGAGTCTGCAGGTATTTTCCAGACCCTCTGATCTTCCCAGAAAACTCTGAATGAACATGAGGAGTAAAGCTGCTTACCAAACAGTCACAATGAAATTTCAAAATTCAGCACACTCCTCTTCTCATGATCACCACGTGCCTGGCCTTACTCTGCCTTTATGACTATAAGTAAGTGCAGAATAAGAGATTCACTGCTCCTACATTGACACGTGATTGCCCTACTGGTACCCAGGGCATCTAGATCCATTCACAGAAGCAAAAATCACTGAAAGCTTGCAAGGACCCCAGCCTTGGCCCCACAAGATGCGAGAAAATTAGAGGTGCATATTTCCCATGCACTTGGCCCTGGGACAATGTCAGTGGCCATTTAGTCTTGTACCCTTTAATTCCTCTCTCTGTAGTACATTTATTAAATAGCTTTTATATCTAGAGTGAATATGTTTCTTTAAACATTTTATGAAATAAGTTTGTGAATGTGTTTAAGCTATGTTCATGATCTTATATTATTGATCATTTTTCATTTCCTTGCATATATGTATATGTTTATATAAGGCCAAGGATGGCCTCACATTCAAAATCTTTTGTTCTGGCCCCCATCCCCCTGCATACTAGGATCTCAGGCCTGGCCACCACAGTTGGAGTTTGAGCCTTTCCTTGTCCACTCCACTCCTCTCCCACCTAGTACCTCCTGGTCAGAGAGGTAGAGGATAAAAGAGGAAAATACTAACAGTAACATTTTTTCTTCAGCAGTTTTTTTCTCTTTCTGTGATGGTTAATTTCAATTATCAACTTGATTAGATTAAGAAACATCTAGGGAATTAATAAAGCACATTTTGGGTGTGTTTGTAAGGGCTTTCCCAGAGAGGATTAAAGGGGAAGATCTATGCTGAATACGGGCTGCAAGCCAAGACTAAATGAAAAGGGCCAAAGCAAACAGCCAGCTGAGCACTGGTGTTCGTTTTTTGGGATTTTTTTTTTTTCTGATTCCTGGTGGAAACCACAAAGCTGTGCCTTCCCACCATAGTGAATTGCATTCCTCCAAACTGTGAACCAAAAACAAACCCCTCCTTCTTTAATTTTCTTTGTCAGGCATTTGGGTGCAGTAACAAGAAAAGTAATGAATATAGTCTGTAATATGTGATGGTTGTAACTGGGGACTTTCATGTGGCCAATAGAAAAGCCTGACATATGACCATTGGTAATATGCATTTAGTCCTGGAGAGTCTAAATGAACTGGATGCATGTCCACTTGGCATACCCCATAAAATATTACAGCCTCTTCACCAAGACCCTGGAGCCCTCCATTCAACACTAACACCTCTAGTTAATGCCTCTATCCCTGTGCCAGGCCTCTGACTCCACCCTGAAAATAGTCAATAACATCAGTTACATTCTGACATACTCTGGAATGCATGTGTATTAGGCTTAGTGTATCTGATATGTGTCCTCTGAGAGTTTCTGAAGAACAAGTGTCTATGTCCCCTGAAACTTTGATGTATCGCCAAACCCACAACTACCTGGTGGGTGGTACAAATATTCGCACCTAGCATCAACTCAGATATTCGATGAGGATGAAAGGCCAAGGGAAGGAGGGAGTGATCAGTAACAGTGGACCCTGACCTTTCAAAGGGTCTTTCTCTGAAGCACTTGGACAGTTCTCATAGAAAGTTCTCCTCCTAGAGGGCTAGCCACTGCAATCTTTCCTCATTTTCCAAATGCCTCTGTTAGGGTCCAAGATTGACTACCCCTCAGAAGGACAGCGGACACACACGATAATACAAGTCACAGTGAGGTTTATTTCCAGCTAGCTGGGGTCCAAGTATCTGCCTGGCGTTGAGGGTTTCAACATGGACCCCAAGCATAGGGCTTTAGGGGTTTTTATATTCTTTGCTTTTAACAGCGGGCATGAGTTACACAGTAATTTTCCATAGCCCTTGGGGGTACCTATTCTGGCCCATTCCCATATCTTGGTGGTGGGGTGAGATAAATTCCAGGACCCACCCCTCAAGATAAACATTTGGTCTCTTGATACAACCACCCACAATCTCCCTCATCTTGTTAGGTAAGATTAGCCAGCTGCTGCCCTTGTTCCTCATTCCAGTAATTCATTCCAGTAAGTTTTGGCCAAGGCCCCCCAGGCCATCATGGCTGTTGTCAGGCTAAGTTAACTATGTGCCTAGCAGTCTCCTTGCAGCAACCTCATCCATCCTGAAGTTGGTGGGTCTTTTTTGGCCACAGTCATCTTTTGCTGAACGGAAACCCTCTTGAATGGAGTTCCTTTGCAAAGCATTCTAGACTCAAAGCCTCCCATGGAGCCATGTCTGATCCATGTAAAATATGCTCCCCATCCTTCCATTCCTGGCTCTCCTGCTAAGCAAATAGCCCTAGGCAGTCTTCCAGAAATGGAAAACACTAGCTCTTTCCATCACAAGCTGCAAGTGTCCAGTTTGGGGCTCAGCTCAGGATGCACTGTATAAAGAAACACTCTCCTCTCCCCACTGGCCAAACAGTGGCAGTGACATTCAACTCTAACAAATGTCTGAAAAATTCTGTCACCTGGCCTCCTCAGCTGTATCAGTTACTTGCTTGTTACTGGGATAAGAATCAGCTTATGGAAGGAAAGAGTTTATTTCAGTTTACAGTTCCAGAAGGGAGAATCTACCGTAGTGGGGAAAGCATGCCAGGTGCAGGAAGATGTCATCATATCATCACATCAGCAGGGAATAAGTAGAAAGAGATGAATGCTTCTACTCAGCCAGCTTTTATACAGTCCAGGACTTCCTAACAATGGAATGTCACCCATACTTAAGGTAGGTTTTCCCACCTTAAGGAACAATAAGCATAATTCCTCACTAGGTAACCTAATCTAGGTAATCCCAAATAAGGGGGTTCTAGATCCTGCCATATAGACAAAATAAACAATCATATCAGTCTTCATACTACTACATCTTTAATGTGTCACTACACGTATCCAAACATTTTCTTCTGCAAGTCCTGAACAGTAGGGCATACTCACACTAAAAAAATACTCATAGTCTATCTCAAATACAAATTCAAGTGGGAATGCTCTATTCTTACATAAAGTTGATGTAGACTTCATTTTGAAAAGAATACTTGCCACCTATTATGTTGGTTTTCATTGGTGTGTGTGTGTGTGTGTGTGTGTGTGTGTGTGTGTGTGTGCTCAAAGTGTGCAGATGTGCATGTGGAGGCCAGGGAACAACCTTGAGTGCCATCCATCAGGAGTGCTGTCTACCTCTTTTGAGACAAGGTCTCTCATTGGCCTGATGACCACTAATTAAGTTAGGCTGGCTGGCCAGAAAGCCCCGGGGAGTCATCTGTCTCTGTTTCCCCAGTGCTGGATAACAGGTGTATGCTATTATACCTTCCATTTTGACACAGAATTTAATTCAGGTCCTCGTGCTTACAAAGCAGGCATCTTACCAACTGAACTATTCCTCTTCATATCTTTGGAATGATACAAAAGAGTACTTTCTAAACATTATGATAATACCAGGTTTAACCAACTCCAGGACAGCATATTAAACCATATGGCACTCTCTTTGCATTAGTTTTATTTATATATTTTTTTTAATTCTACTCTCATTCAATATCCATGTTACCAGACTTTTCACAGTTTTATACTTCTATTAAAAAGGATTCAAAGCGATACATTTTTCTAAAGTTTAAATCTTTAAAAGCTGTATTAAAACTTTTAAGTGATAAAAACAGGAATTGATAATGTTAATATTATACCTCAGAATCCCTCAGTAAAAAATTCTCATGATTAAAAATTGCTCAAATATTCATAACAAGCCCAAACCAGTGATTCTGCACTGAGGGCCCCGTCCTGACTTACAGGCCTTCATGGATGGCTTTCTGTTCCTCCAGGGTAAGGAAATGAAACTGTGGCCTGTGAGATTATGTATCAGCTTTAAGTGGTACCTGGCCTCCCTCCATGCTGCATTAAAATAGCTCTAAAGGTGCACAAAGAAAGAAAATCATCAACCCTTGTAAAAACTAGACAATTATCTATTAATTGTCTTCTTATTATTAATTATTATTGGCTTATCTCCAAAGCCCAGTTGAGTCTGACTTCACCAGTAGCAGGCCTAGATTCAGGAGCCCCAGGCCACAGTAGGGAAACCTTTGCACACTGTTGTCAAGAAGAAGAGAAATCTAAATATTCACCTGAGAGATCAGAGAAGAACCCTCTACTGTCTTCCACTATACGGCATGCTGTTGAGGAACACATGGGTGATATCTACCAAAAAACTCACCACTCATGCTAATTTTTTAGGACAGCCAGATGGTGATTTCTCATTTCACTCACCCCCACTTCATCCTGATCTACATCTAGAGAAAGCAACTCTTCACAAAACACCTGGGCAAGACTTGGGCTGTGGGCTACCAGCATAGGAGTCTCCATAAATAAAGCCCTGGGCCAGGGAGAAGATAGAAATAGAAGCAGCAAAAACCAGGGCTAGAGTTTTCCGTGCAGTCCATCTGTTCCATATGCTAGTGAGCCGGCAGTGGACGTAGGAGTGAATCCCATTTCTGTCTGAGAGAGCAGAAGTAGACAGGAAATGTGTGAGGCACTGGGCTCACCAACCTACCCGCCATCTGTGTCTCCAGCCAAGAGACTCCGCCACTATGGGAGTGGTCAGAGCAGAAAGACAAAGTGCCCTCCCACCTGCTTCCCATCTGAGGATGAGATGATCTGAAAAAGAAGGGAGAGTTAAAGGAAAGGGAACAGTTTCTGGAAGACTTCAGAGTGAAAGAATAAAAGAAACTTCTAGAAATTAAGGCCTATGGAAGTGAAACAGTTGTGTTGTTTGCATGTGCACACATAGTAAGATGCAGTAGAAAAGGTCAGGGAGAAAACAAACCCAAAAGCAAAGCTAAGAAAAGAAAGTAGAGTTTATTGACGTAGGAAATGTTGCAAGGAAACAAACACTTCAAAGAGCACAATTAAGCCCTCCTTTAAAGTAGAAATAAGAGTTGGCAATGACAGATGGAATAAAAATTGTGGAGGACATACTTAAAATTTCATTAGAAACAGAGGAAGACAGAAATGGAAATGAATAGAGAAGAAAGTGATGATTACAAAAACTCAGAGGTACAGTTAAAGCTCAAAGTAAGGTTCTAACATAGTAATAGTGGTGAGTGAATTAAAAAATTAATGATCCCGAACTCAAGAATTTGTTCTATAGACAGTTGCCTGTGAAGCTATTGGAAGGTGGAATTCAGAGGTAGAAAGTTAGGTCACTGAGGATGTACTCTGAAAGGGGAGCTTGGAGTCCCAATCCTTTCCTTCTTTCCCTATTTGCTTTCCAAAACCGTGAAGTAAAGAAGGACTTATCCACCTCACACTCCCATCGTGATATAATGTGCTACCATGGGCTCAAAGCAAAATAAAAATTAAAAAAGGTCCTGGTGACCATGTATTGAAAGCTTTAAAACTGTAAGCCAAAAACAAACCTTTCCTCCTCAAGTTGATTAGCTCAGCTTAATTGTCACAGTAACATAGGGCTGACATAATACATTATAAGAGATGGATGGATGATGGATGGATGGATAGATAGCCTAATAAAAATGGGTAAAGTGTGTAAAGTGAATTCCTAGAGTAAGAAACCCAAGTGGTTAATAGGCACATGAAAAGATGTTCTATTCCATAAAAATCACAGAAATATAATGGCATAAGATACATACAAATGATAAAAAATAGGAATTATAGGAAGGTCAAGGAGAAGTGAGAAGCAGAGAGAAGACTGAGGAGAGGACTCACTGGGCAAAGTGCTCGCCATGCAAGCTTGGGGCCCTGATTTCAGATTCCCAGAACCCCTTCCTGTAAAAGCTGAATGCTATGACACACACCTGTAAGCCCAGCGATGGAGAGGCAGAAGCAGGAGCCACCTGCGGCTTGCTGACTAGCTAGTCAGGTGAATCCATGAACTTCAGGATCAGTGGGAGACCCTGTCTTAAAAAATTAGGTGAAGAGTGATGGAGAAAGACATTTGACATTGACCCTTGGCCTACACACACACACACACACGCACACACACACACACACACACACACACACATTATGGAAAATGTGTATTATTCCAAAATTTTAAAATTATAAGTAAAAAATTTTAACATAATATTATTGGCGTTTCTGATTACATATTTATAGATGTAGAATGATTATACTTAAAAATTGTTAATACTCGGTATTCCTTATTACCCTGTTGCCTTCATGAATAATTACATGAATTAACATTTCCTTCTGCTGCATGAAATCTCCATATAACATCATCAACAACACTGTATTTTAAGTGTATGTCATTTGATACATAAAATATTATGTCATCATTAGAATTTAACTGTTTATTACAATGGGATTTACATTGAAATGTCACAATTCCTTCTGAAGGCCTCCTAAGGCTTAAGCACCATCTTTTCATGACACTCGACCACTCAGGTCAAAATTGCTACCTACCAACCCCACCTCACCCCACACTCCCATCGTCCTTCACCTGTTTCTTTTTTTTAATATTTTATTTATTCATTTTTCAAGCAGAGAGATAGAGAGAGAGAGCACCAGGACCACCACCTTGTGGGTCTGGCTTATGTAGGTACTGGGGAATTGAACCTGGGTCCTTAGGCACTGGAGGCAAGTGCCTTAACCACTTAGCAATCTCTCCAGCCCCCTCCTTCACCTGTTTCTGCTTTCCCTTGCCAATAAACATCTTCTATAGTTTCTCTTTTACTTGTTTGTTATTTCTGCTTTTGATTGTCCATGCATCTATCCTTTCCAGCTATTATACAACTGTACCAAGAACAACGATCGTTATATGCTTTGCTCATTGAAACAGCTCAAGATTCTAGAAGACCTGGCTCACTTTTAGGCTGTCAATAAACATTGTGCTTTTATTCTGTTTTAATGAATTATGTGCCCTTATATAAAACGTTATTTCATTCTTCACTAAGTGAGTGGGTAAGATTGCAAAACCACTATGGTATATCCATACATTGGATTATTATGCAGTGATAAAATGAGCTATTCATGAGAAGATATAAAAATCCTTAAATGCAAAGTGTTAAATGAAAGACCATATAAAAAAGTCTCCATACTGTAGGACTACAATTATAAGGCATTCTTGGAAAGGTAAAACTCTGGGATAGTAAGATTAGGTGCTTTCCGGGCTGGTGAGAGAAGAGTCAATAGAACACAGAATTTGGGGACAGTGAAACTACTTTGTATGATACTTAAAGGGTGAATACATGATATTAAGCATAGGTCAAAAACCCACACAATCATATAGCACAAAGAATGTGACCTATGGGCTTAATTAATAATAGTAATAATAATAATAATAATGATGATGTCATGATTAGCTAATCAGGGCTCATGGTGTAGCTCAGTAATAGAGCATGTGTCCTAGGTTTGATTTCTACCATCTCTGTCTCCATTTCTCTCTCTCTTTCCCACCCTCCATATCTCTCTCTCTCTCTCTCTCTCTCTCTCTCTCTCTCTCTCTCTCTCTCTCTCTCTCTCTCTCTCTCTCTCTCTCTCTCTCTCTCTCTCTCTCTCTCTCTCTCTCTCTCTCAGAAACACACACACACACAAATTTGTTCCTCAGTGATAACTTACTGAAAATTGGATATAAACTTTATATATATTTATATAATTTCTGCAGCAGCCTCACCCATTCTTATATTTATATGTTATGTATTTCTTTTATTTGACTTTTTTTTTTTGGTTTTTCAAGGCAGGGTCTCACTCTAGCCCAGGCTGACCTGGAATTCACTCTATAGTCTCAGGCTGGCCTTGAACTCATGGTGATCCTCCTGCCTCTTTCTCCTGAGTGCTGGGATTAAAGGTGTGCGTCACCACACCAGGCTGACATTAGTTTTAAATATGAATGCACCTTCTAATTTCTAGTGTCCTCTAGTTTCTCTTGGATTATTCCTGCACATACAATAAATCTTTTGGTTTCTTCATGGGATGGGTTTCAGGGCCTCTGTGAACACCAAAATTGTAATACTCAAGTTAAAATGGTAAACTATTTGCATATAATCAAACTGCAGTCTTTTATATAGTGTAAATAGCCTCTAGATTACTTGTAATGACTGCTAGCATGCAAATTCTATGCAAATAGTTGCTTTACTACATTGTTTAAGAAATAATAACAAGAAGCCCTTACATGTTCAGTAAACACAAATTTGTAAGTATTTTTTTGAACAATAGTTAGTTGAGTTTGTATTGTTGTGCCCCTAGGTACAGAGGGTGAATGTATAGTATGATTTTAAGAATTATAGCTTTTAGTATATTTTAAAAAGCAAGTACTGATGGTTTCCCTTGATTTCTCTCCTTTATTGCTTTTTCTTTGCTCCTCTACCAGTTGAATTTCAAAATTACTAAGCTCAAAATTGGGATATTATCATCTCATTTAATTAATATCTTATATACCTTATAATATTGCATGATAACATTTAAAAATGTGATATGTCTCCTAATTTAGAGACCTTCTATATATGTTGTTTATGGAGTAATTTATTAAAAATATTTTTGAAACATTTTTCCTAAGTCATTACATTTTGCTTGTATGTGGGGATTTGTAATATTTTCCAAGCCTCACTGTTGATATATATACTATGTGGTCATATGCAACATATTTATTTTTTGTGACACATTTTTGTTAGGTTAACAAGTCTGTCGAGCAGATTTTCTTGTCTTCTAAACTTGAATCATATCTGAAAAAAAGTCACTTTTTCTTTTCATTTTGATGCTTTCATTCTCTTTTTTCTTTTTGCACTTCCTACATTCTGTCAAACTTTGCAAAAAAATTGCACATAAACATGAAAACAAATCATCTTTATTTCATTTCTTAAAGTCTATGGTATGGTGATTTCTAAGTTATTTTGTGTTGTATGAAATACTTTTCAACAAGTACTGCATACACACACTGTCTGGAAAATAGTAACTAAGTTGAATCTTGAAGTCTTCAATAGTGTAACCTGACACTAACAGCTTGAAAGACAGCTCCTACCAAGTCATCCATCCAGTCAAAAATATGTATTAATACTCTACTAAGTGCCAAGACTCTGCTAACACAGAGACTCAATAAAGATCTGACAGTGGCATTTCTGACTATAAGAACACAGTACACACAAAGTAGCAGTGCACTAAGGTGGTGATCAGGAGGTAGGGAAGAGAGAAAAGGAGCTCTGACACAAGAGAGGAAAGCTCCCAAGGAATTAGTGATATCTAACTTGACTTCCAAAAGATCAAACTAATTTGGCTATCTGGTTGACAACAGAACTGACCATTCCCAGCCAAGAATGAGCAAAAGGAAATAGGTCACATTGCTATCAAACTGGAAGACTCTAGAAGTAGACCCTAGCAATCGCTTACAGCCAAGAAGTGGCACCATGAAGGAAGTATTTTTGAAACATTGTCCTGCCTGCATCTTACAGAAAGGACTTGCGTAAGCAGGATTGGATCCAAGGAGACCAGCTAGGAGGCAGGTGGGATATCAAAGTCAACCAAGACAACTTCCGAGCATTAGAGAGAGAACATAAACCAAGAAAGTCCTCCAGCTTCTCTAGGATGGATAGCTGCTTGTATTTATTTTATGAGAAAACAGCTCCTATACTCCCTTTTCTCGGCTCTCCATGAAAATACCTTCAAGAAATCTTCAACACAACTCGACACTCAAAGTTCCAATATATGAAAAAAAGAAAAAAGACACAGAGGCCTTTCTCTGTCTTCATAAAATTTTCACTGTGTTTCAGTGTCTTACATCAGGAGCACGAAATAATTCATATTATGATTAAAATAAAACCTGCTTTCTCATGTTATAAAATGCTGTGTATCAGGATGTGCCAGTTGTACAGTGGGTTTCTTTCTTTCCAGAATCTCACTCCCTGTTTTTATTCCTTGACTCAGGCTTTGTTCACCTAATGCTTCTTGAAGGATGGGGTTGATCCAAGCATCAGCACTTGGTAGAGGTGGCTTAGGTCACCTGGAAAGCCAGTGATGAGACTAGATAGTTGGGTGTGGCCCGGTTGCCCACCTAGCTGGCTGCACAGCTGCTACAGAGCCGGCCTTTGCTCCCACTCTGTACCCAAGAAGAAAATCAGGTTACAGGGTTCCTCTAAAGACTCGAGAGACCAGCTTTGCCCAGATCAAACACAGATTACAAAATGTTTTTAGTAGCTTAGGAAAGATATGAGTAAAATAAATTAATAATAAACTAAACTAAAGTTTAAATCATAGCAAGCCATCAAATGTGACCCAAGGGGGCTCACAGACCTGCTGCCTAAAAGTCATTCAGATTTATCTAGTAATGTCTGAAGTGGCTTTAGTGACGACTAAAGACACAGCTTGAGTTTGGCTGTACC
>PVHP010010151.1:0-48442 GCA_004024765.1 Zapus hudsonius | reverse complement strand
GTGTGTGTGTGTGTGTGTGTGTGTGTGTGTGTGTGTGTGTGTGTGTCTGTCTGTCTGTCTGTCTGTCTGTCTGTCTGTCTCAGTCCTGTAACTGCTGAGTTAGAGGTAACACACAGAGAGCTGCTTGCAGCCCACCCTACAGTCAAGAAGCACTGCTTTCACTTGGCTGTTCCCATTGTCCTGTTCACATCCTTCTCTGGCTGGCTTCTCAGGTAGAGGTTTTGGGTCTGGGTGCATCACACGGCTCCTCCTCCTCCTCCTCCTCCTGCTGCTGACAGTGGTCACCTCACAGCTATGTGGGGCCTCTCCCCCTTCTAAGTGCTCTGCCTGCAGGATTCTTAGGACAACTGCCCACCAGACCTGAGAACTTGGTGCCATTATCACAACAAACTCCTGAAGGATGCAGTCACTTGCCCAAGCTCACATAGCTTGCAAGTAGTTGACGGGAGATTTTTGAGGATGTTGTCTGGCTCCAGAGCTCAGAATCATAATCACAGTCTAGACTTCCAAATTCTATCCTGTTAGAAGAAATGTACAGTTGGCTTGTGAAAAGGTTAAGAATTCCCAAACTCGAAGCCCTAATAAGACATATACCTAGCACTCTATGGCTGAGTTGAAAGAGAGTTTTGAGAATTAGATTGAGAATAAACGTCACGAGGAAGAACAGGAGGAGGAGCTGGAGGAAGCGGAGGAGAGAAAGCACACATCAGACCCGGAATCCACTCACACATCCAGTTTTCACAGTGTCCCTGGGAGGTTGACACCATGACCATCCATCCCTGAGCTCGCGCAGCGCGACACACAACCAGTAACACACGAGCAACGGATGTGGAAAGCGACCCCAGCATCCAGGCTTCCACCCGTCATTCTGTTACCCGAAATGGTATCGATTGGCTGATGATACTGGTTACTCCACCGTGACGGTTCTTACCAGGTCAAGAATTCAAATCCGCCCAATCACAGCCACCAACCCGCCAACTCAAAGTAGATCAAGCTGCTGTGAGCACCCCAGTCCCACGGGGTGCTGCTCCCACAGACCCTTGCTCTTGGCTTTTTATCGGTCACGTAAATACTTTTACACACACACCACACACACAGCTCCTTTCTGAACAGAAGCTCTTTCTGAATGACTCTGAGACTTCGCACTTGAGACATGCGGCTCCTTGAGTCGCGATGTGCCTGAAACAAAGGAAGGGATCAGCGCAGGCCCAGGAGTGGATTTTCTGAGGAAATTGCTGCCCGCATCTCAGGCCTGGCCCAGGATCAAAGTGGGAACGCTTTGAACACCCCGAAGGCAGGCTCGCACAAGGGTGATGGTCGTTATTGTCACCACACTCAAAACACAACATCAAACCCCCTTCCCAAAACAATTCCCCCAAACACAGAAGCCATGGAAAGGCAAGCCTTGAAGTTCGCAGGATTTCTTAAGTGTCCGAATTCAGATGCTTCTGGAGGTTCTGCTGCATTAACACTGCATGAGGCTCGTCGACATTCAGAACTGCTCTGAGCAGACCCAGAGGATCACACACTCGTCCAGGGAAATTTGCATTTTTCATTGCAATAATTAATTCACTGTTAGACACATGAATAGACTTCTCAAAGAAGTCTTTGTGAAACGCTGAGGACTAAGAGTATTTCTGTAAAGCAAGGCAAATTCTGCTTGATATCAGTTCTGAGAGGCACAAAAGAGTGAGTCACAAACACCCTAGTGAGGCCATCGCTTTGTATGCTAACTTTATTTTTTAAGTGAGTTGGTAAAAATATTCTAAAGTGACTTTTTTTTTTTTTGAGGCAAGGTCTCACTCTAGCCCAGGCTGGCCTTGAACTCATGGTGATCCACCTACCTCAGCCTCTCAAGTGCTGGGATAAAAGGTATGCACCACCACACCTGGCTTGGAGTGATCTTTTTTTTTTTTTAATGTGATAACCTCAGTTGAACCAACTTACTGCATGGCTTGTATAAGGACCTCAGTTTTCCTGCCTACAGAATGGGGAGATGGGCCAGGACATTGTGGTCCCTTCAGACAGTCATATTTTATGACTCCCTGATTTTTTTTCTTCCAAGCTATTTGAAGGGTTAAATGAAGCGCACATAGGTCCTAACCACACAGAGATAAGCGTGGACACTCTAGGAAGAAATGGGACACTCCTTCCCTCCATCATCCTCACTGAAAATATGTCCACAGAGTACTCATATTTACTATTCATCTAATCCAGTGAATTAGAAGTTTTAATTTCATTTTACAGATTGTGAATGGATTTAAATGGATGATAATTGATTATCTGGCCTGCCTAAGGCCCTGTTCCAGTACTGCAGCAAAACAAACAAACAAAGGAAAAAGAAACAATTGGGGATGGAGAGATGGCTTATCGAATAAAATGCTTGCTGTGCAAACGTGAGTACCAAAGTTTGGGTCACCGGCCCCCTCATAAAACCAGATGCTGAAGCAGGTGCGTGTGATCCCAGCGTGCCCACAGAGAGAAGGGAGGCAGAAACAGGGGCATTGGGCAGAAATGGAGACGTGAGCGGTGAGAATCCATACGTAAACAAGGTGGAAGGTAGACTGACATTTGAAACTTGTCCTCTGACCTCCACACATACACCTTGGCATGTGTACCTGCCAATGGATACACCACACACACACACACACACACACACACACACACACACACAAAACCAAGATAAGAAACTTTCCTGGCCAAGCAGGAAAAGTTATATTTTCTTGTATTTTTTTTTCCATAACCATTGTGAAATCAAATCACACAATTAAAAAATACTTTATCTTAACATTCAGTATATGCTTTTCAAATGCACAGTATCGCTAACCAAAGCGTTCGGGATAAGGCAAGCTCGCCTACAGAGGACCACCAGAAAAGACGAGAAGGTGTTAAGGGTGCTGAACCAGGAAGGTCATGGGTGAGACAGGCGTGTATAGAGCAGAACCATGGCTTCTGCCTGGGGGGACTGATCCACGGACAGAGGTGTGTGTGTGTGTGTGCGTGTGTGCATGTGAGTGTGCGTGAGAGTGTGTGTGGATGTATGTGTGTGTGAGCCATCTCTCCAGCCCATGTGTGAGGTCTTATAAAATGTCTTGCTCCTCTCCACTGAGAATAGAGGAGCGAAATCACCAGTTCAGTGCAGGGCTGGGCACGTAGCTGATGTCCAGAACACTGGCCAAGCAGGTGCAAGGTGCTGAATTTTGTTGCCATTACCATTAAAATATCAAACGTCTTTCCAAAGCCCAGGCCAGATAATTGGGAGGAACTCCACAGAGAAAAAATGGGCAGGGAAGAACAATGCCAGAGTGGTCAAGCTGTCCCCCAAATCCCCAGGCCAAACAGACTTAAGCAACTGTCCTGCAGTCCCCGCCCCCCATCCAGGAGCCTAAGAGGATCCCTGCCTCACAGAAGTCCAGTTAAGGGTGAAAGGTTAGCAGGCCAATCGTGGGACAAGGTGTTGGCCTGAATTAGGTATTTAGCACATTTGCTGAAGGACTTAGTAAGCTGAGTTCCAACAGTGAAAGTATTTAGGGAACAAGAAAGACTTTTGTGTGGAAGAATTCCAGAAATCTAGTTGAGTTCTCTATTCTCCAAGGGAACCAGAAAGGTTAAAATCTTTCCCCCTGTTTTAAGGAGAGAGTTGCTGATACAGAATACTAAAACTTGATTTGTATTCTGAGAACTCAAACCCTATTGTAGGACTCCTTCCTTGTTCAATCACTTTGATTTGAAATTACTCTTCCACAGACAAACCTGAATCATCAAGATGTATAGATCACGGTCTGGGCCTTGGACATTGAACTTGTCTAATATTATTCTTTTATATATTTTTTTTCTTTATTATCCATAATTAGACACATTGGTATCCCCAGTTCCCTGTTTGCCCTCTTCCCTGTCCCCAAATTATTATTCTTAACTTTTCAGGAAAATGACATCTCCTGTGACCTCTAGGTTTGGGGCAAGGGCAGGAAGAGGGAAATAATTTTAAAGCTCAAAGAAAAATTGTGATGGGACAATTGTCCACCCAGACTCCAAGTAGAGAAGATTCTTCTTTAGGTTAAAAGTCCTCAGACAGTGACTTTTCACAATGTTCTCATCTGGAGACGGGGCTCTATACCATGAGATCCCAGGTCTTATTGAAGAGAAAAGGGTGTGTGTGTGTGTGTGTGTGTGTGTGTGTGTGTGTGTGTGTGTGTGTGTGTGTGTGCGGTGTGCATTTGTACATGAGAGAATAAATGTGCACATGGGTCAGAGCTCAACACTGGTGTCTTTTAAAATCTCTCTTAGCAAGCAGAGAGAAAGAGAGAGAGAGAGAGAAAGAGAGAGAGAGAACGAATATGGGCACACCAGGACCTCCAGACAGTGCAAACAAACTCCAGATGCATGCACCACTTTGTGCATCTGGCTTTATGTGGGTACTGGGGAATCAAACCCAGGTCCTTAGGCATTGCAGGCCAGCGCCTTAACCCATGAGCCATCTTCCCCAGCCCTCCCTTATTTTTTGATAGGGCCTTTCACTGAACTTGGAGTTCACACATCTGGCTAGACTAGATAGCCAGAGAGCCCAGACCTTCCTTGTCTCTGTCTCCCTAGCACTGGCATCACAGGCACCTGTCATTATGGCGTTTTCACAGGCGCTGCGGTCCTGAACTTGTATAGCAAGCCCTGAACTAACCAAGCCATCTTCCCAGCTCCAACAAAGGTATTTGTAAAGAACATTTTAATTTATTGTTTATTTGCAAGCAGAGAAAGAGAGAGAATGTGAGGGAAAGAGAAATGGGCACACCAGGGCCTCCTACCACTGTAACTGAACTCCAGACACACGTGCCTCTCCGTGCCGCTGGCTTTCCTTGGGTAATGGGCAATCAAACCTGGGCCATCAGGCTTTGCAAGTAGGTGCCCTTAACCACTGAGCCATCTCTCCAGCCCAAGAAAGGTATTTTAAAAATATTTTTATTTTCATGGAGAGACAGACAGACAGAGAGAGAGACAGAGAGAGAGAGAGAGAATGGGTTCACCAGGGTGTCCAGCAGCGGCAAACGAACGCTCTATGTGGGCACTGGGGAGTTGAATACAGGTCCTTAGGCTTTGCAAGCAAGTACCCTAACTGCTAAGCCATCTCTGCAGCCCGAGAGAGGTATTTTTGAGGCATTTGTACAAACTGTCTGGGAGGACTCCTGTTGAGTTTGTTCTAGGGTCAGGATGCTCATGCCACCATCTGAATCTTGGGTGGCAGTGGTGGGATGGGAAGCTTCACACTGGCAAAGCCATACGGATCTGGTGGCGCCTCCAGATGGAGTCACATTCACTTTGCAATGACGGACAAGAGCTACTAGCTAGAGGATATAGACAGTTCGAAATACAGATCCAGATCAGGGGTAAACTTGGGGGACGTGGTCATGGTTTTCTTTACAGAGGAATTCTAACAGAACTTGTTCCTGTAGCAGACAGCTCAATAGATCTAAATATTACAGTCAACAAAAGTGGGAACACTGATCACGAGTCTTGGGTAGAAAGTAAGATGTCACCGAAACCGGACAGGCCTTGAAGCCCCTTCTGCTTCCATGCAAAGTTTTGGACAAGTGCATTAATGTAGAATGTGGCCAGGGGCCTCAGATGTAGTTCAGGGATAGAGTGCTTGCCTAGCTTGCACAAAGCCCTGAGTTCAAATCTCAGCACTGCAATGAAAACAAAACTTTAAAAGGTAGTTAGTTGGGGTTTATGGTGTACATGTAATGGACCAAAGCATGTGGAGAGCCATGTGGAAGATCCCAGAAACCTGAGCCAGCTGCTTGTCCTCCTGCAGGTGTGCACTTCCAGCAACACCTGACCCAAGTCACTGCTTGTCCTCCTGCAGGTGTGCACTTCCAATAACACCTGACCTAGGTCACAGCTTGTCCTCCTGCAGGTGTGTATTTCCAGGAACACCTGACCCAGGTCACTGCCTGTCCTCTTGCAGGTGTGCACTCAACAACCCCTCCCCTCCTAGATTCCTGCTGCTGCTTCTCCTGCATAGAACATAGAGTCGTGCAGAAATGCAGCAAGAGCTCTTAAGACTTTGTTTATCTATAACTCATCAATAGCCCAGCATGGAATAGGAGATGAATCCATTTCTTCCAAATGAAGTCAGCCAAAAGAAGGAAGGAGAAAACCCAGGAGGATTCCCTCATGGGCCCCAAACTCATGAGGGGTTTGGGGGAAGGGCAGATGCAGGGACACCATTAGTTAACAAATACCAAACACATATGACCTGCCAGATCCTGTAAGTGCTGGTGAAGACGACGAAGGGCTCTCTCATGGGACTTATGAGCCAGGGGACATCATGATGGTACACAGTTACATCAGTGGAGATGTTGGAACAACAGAGCAGGTAGACCAATGAGGATGACAGAGGCTCTGTTTGGCAGAATAGGGTTGGATGCACTCCACAATCTGTTGTTTATAGCTCAGTTGCCTTGGCAACTAATTATTTGTCTAACGTCTTATGTTTATAATAACTTAACTGCTTTCTAAAATTCTGAATAACACTCTTTTAGGCAATTGTAAGAAGCAATAATAAAGCCTGTGGCAAGGTGTAGCGGCTGCAGGCACCCAGCAGGGAGTTGTGTCTGGTCCTCTCCCTGTCTCAAGAATTCAGAATGAGGGCTGGGAGATGGCTCAGAGGGTGGGAGCACTTGTCATGGAAGCAGCCTGAGAGGACCTGCTTGCTCTGAGTTCAAGTCTCCAGCACTCACGTACACATCCCTGTAACCCCAGTCCTGTGGGGAGTGGAGACTGGAAAATCACTGTGGCCAGTTCAGGAGAGATTCTGTTACAAGGAAACACACAGATGAACGACAGGGGAGGACCCCGATGTTCTCCTCCAGCCCCAACACATGTGCACAGGGAGTATACATCTGCGTGTGTGGGTGGGTGCACACACACAGTAAGGCTGAAATATGAAACGATCTGTGTGCTGTCACTGCATACGCCCAAGACAAGCTGTGAAGAAAACTTTAAAATTTTTTGTGGATGAGGTGATTAGAGGTGATTTTTTTTGCTTTTAAGGGTTTTTAAAATTGTTTCACTATTCCTTTGGAAATCAGTAAGAGTTATAATTTTTTAAGTTGAACTTATTTTAAGATTGTCCTCGGATGATAAGAAAGAATCCGTATGGCAGTGATGTGCCAATTTGCTATTTTCCAGAAAAAAGAGTTGTTAGAAATCAAGTGAGTTATGTGTGATGATGAATGCCCATCATCCTAGCTGGCTCGTGGAGGCAGAGGCAGGAGAATCCACGGTTAAGGTCAGCTTGGGTTACATAACGAGACCTTGTTGGAAGGAAAGGAGGGAGGAATGAAGAGAGGAAGGAAGGAAGCAAGGAAGGAAGGAAGGAAGGAAGGAAGGAAGGAAGGAAGGGAGAGATGAAAAATAAGTCCACAGTATGCAACGATCTCTTTTCTAAAAGAAAATTAACCTAACATTACATAAGACCTCGAATTCTCCAAGCCAGATTTTCTTGTTACGTATATGACCTCCATCTTTTCTCTCCTCGTTTGCCAAACATGTTCTGCTTTCCAGAGGTGCTTGGAACCTTATAGAAGCACACCAGGCCCCATACTTTCCTCTAGGGGAATAGACAGACTTCTAGGACCAGGAGGGTGACCACCATGGAAGAGGAGGGGATCACAATGGGGCTTGCTGGGAGCCAGAACCAGCCACATGTCAAGGCCAAACTTTCAAACCAGTGCCAGATAGACGAGAGTCCTGCCCCAGTCAGGTCTGTTACTATGATGAAACACCTCCTCCACCTCTCAAGGCTGCAGGTAGGACGGAGCCCCCTCCACATGAGCCCTTGGGTGGACAGCCCCACCCAAACCATACCATTATGCCATCACATGGAATATGAAAATAGGCATGAATTCAAAGGTCAGTGGCTCACACCCAGAATCCCAGCACTCGGGAGGCTGAGGCAGGACTGCCATGAGCTTGAGGCCAGCCTGGGCCACGTAGTTCTACGCCAGCCTAGGCAACAGAGTGACCTGCCGTTTCAGTAAGAGCAAACAAAAACGTTTTCCCCAGGGGGCTGGAGAGATGGCTCAGTGGTTAAGGCACTTGCCTCCAGAAGGCCCCAGTTCAAATCCTCCAGTGGCCTCCAGCCACTGCAAATGAACTCCAGACACATGCGCCCTCCTGTGTAGCTGGCTTGACATGGGCACTGGGGAATTGAACTCAGGTCCTTCTGCCTTGCAGGCAAGCACCTTAACCACTAAGCCATCCCTTCAGCCCTCTCTCTCTGTTTTTTGTGAGGTAGGGTCTCACTCTCTTTCAGGCTGACCTGGAACTCTGTCCATGGCTCCTTCTCTAACAGACGCCCTTGGGCCAGAGATGGTTAGGATTCGGACTGTTAAGTCAGATTTGAAAATGATCCTGTCAATATCATCGACATGGTACAGAAACCCCTGGGGAGCACGTGGCTGGCCCTGATTCCTGTATCTAAGCCATACTTGCACTTCGCAGGCTGGGCGTTTCACAAGTAGCTTGGTCCCGGTACCGCTGTTTAAAATGATATGAGAAAGACCGGTTTCTGCACATTAGAGATTCCAGAATAACTGAGGCCAGCGGCTCTCTTCTTCTGGGTGTGGGAGGAAGGGTGTCCCACCCAAGGCCTCCTGGAGGCTGACCACTCGGCTACATCGCACCCCTCCCTCCAACCCCAGAGTCCAGAGTCCACAGGTCCACTGTGCAGTCCGCAGTGTGCTGGGAAGTCCAGGCTTTAAGAGAAAAGCCACCCCCACCCAACACACACAGGGTCCAGGGAAGCTTCCAGGCAGCGTGAGTGGGGAGTGAATCCAACACCCTGCACCACTCCACAGCAGTTTCTCAGGCCCTTCCCCTGTGGGGGAGATAAAGACCCTTGCCTAAAGGTCCTCCATGTTGCTGCGAATGCCTGAACGCCCAACGGCCGGATTTGTGAACTTCACATGTTTAGCCAGGAGTTCATGTCAGACCTACCACAGGCCTGGGGTGGCTTCTGCAGGGCCCCAGGGTGCGGGCAAACGGCAAGGCTAAGAGGCCAAGGCGATCTGAATAGGCCGGGCCTAATAACCGGCTCACTACCACCTGTATTAGTCTTCCCTGACCAGGGTGATCTGCTGTCCAACAAGCCATAATCCCATAAGCTGCTCATTTGCATATCTCTCATTAGCTGATGAAAACTTGAAGGCAGGTCTGTGCAGCTGGCCGGCCCATTCCTTCACACTTGCCTGCCTGGGTGGTTTGGGGAATGAAGTCATGTGTCTGGATGTGAGGTTTATATGTGTGGAAGGGATTAGGATTTTTAGAATTTGTTTGAGCTGATGTTGGTAAAGTCCCTCTACTGGAGCCCAGTAATTGGATGGGAGGGGAAATGACGGGCCCATTCGTTTGGCCTGTTTACTCAGAAGCAGGGTGCTAGAGATTTAATTTGGCTCCCTCGCCTTTGTGAAACTGCCTGCTTTGTCCCCACCAGCCTCGCCAAGGCGACTCCACCACACAGAGGGAGCCCTGGGGACCCAGGGCCAGGAGGGAAAAAATACCCTGGACTCAAGTACTACTTGAAGGCAGCCCTATCCCGCCCTGGCCAATCCTGGGACGGGGAGCAAGAGATAATTGCAGTTTATAAACACTTCTGGGGACTTTTTTTTTTTTGGATTATTTTATTAGTTTTCCACTTTTGGGATTAACCATCCGCAGCCATCAAACACGCCGCAGGCTCCTTCTTTGGGACACGAACATTTCAGAGACTTCACAAAGCAATCGTTGTGTTTCCCGGGTTTGCATAATTTTAATAGAAAAATAATACGAAGACAAAATCCATTTCCTGTGCTGTTTGGGCAGCTGGGGACAGAGCCCCTTGAAGGCCTTGATGACGTCAGAGATGCACTATTGTCTCACCCCTCACCCCAGCAATGCGTTCCCACTGATGTCCTTAACAAAACCCAATGGGGCAATTCTGAAAACTTTGAAGCTGAACATTTGTCTCCAAAATGTGTGGGGCACTACAGACACTGTGATGTTTATTCATTGGCAGTGCAGCAGAGTAGGGAGGGTGGAGCCTGGGCCAGCACACTGAAGGAAACGGGCCTGTCACAAGCACAGGAGAAGACCGTGCAGGTCGGGGGAATTTGATTTTTCTTTCAGAAACAAGCCAACAAACAAACAAGCAAATCATAGAAGAGTGGGTTGATTTCTGCTCTGTAAAGGTTGAGTTATATCTTGTTTGCCTCATTAAATAAAAACAGTATTCTTGGAGGCTGGAGAGATGGCTCATCGGTCAAGGCACTTGCCTGCAAAGCTTCACCACCTGGGTTTGATTTCCCAATACCCATGTAAAGCCAGATGCACAAAGTGGTGCATGCATCTGGAGTTTGTTTGCAATGGCTGGAGGCCCTGGCAAACCTATTCTCTCCCTTCCTACTCTCCCTCAAACACATGTAAATAAATAAAATATTTTTAAAAAGACCCCAGTCTTGTCATCTGCATCTTCTATTTTTTATGTGAAACTGTGAGTAGGTCTGTCATTTGGTTAATATTGTGTTTTAATTCGGTTAGGCTTTTACATGTCGTTAGAGAAGCAGGGAATTAAAACATCCATTAAAAACAGCTGAGTTTCCAAGTTAGGTCATTTGCGGTGACCTCAGTGACACCAGACAGCAAGATTAGGCACTCAGATTTGACCTCCAAGGGTAAGAGGAGAAAGTGCAGAACTGGCGGTTGTAGAAGGCCTCCTCTCTAACAGCAAGACACACAGACAAGCCAGCCACAGAGCCATTGAAAACATCTCTGGGAACAGGCTGGAAGGAAGTTCGGCTTTATTATTACTAATTCTTATTGTTGTTATTCTCTGTTTCTGTTAGCACTGCCAGTAAAATCACAGAATACTCAGCTAATATTCTGGAGCTCTTGCTCTCTGCTGTGCTCAAGTTGAGGTTAGAAAGAGACCCATGTAGCCGAGAATGAAAGAGTTCAATCCTGGCTTGAAATTACAGTGGGCACTGGGAGTAATGTGGTCAGAAGGACAGTCAGACAGAGAATAGGGAAAAGGTTTATCCTAGCAGAAGTAATAAATTTTGAAGCTGGAGATTCATGGGCTGGAGAGATGGATTAAGTGGTTAAAGGCACTTGTTTATAAAGCCTGATGACCTGCATTCAAATCCTCAGCACCTAAACATAACAGACTTGAAGAACAGTATCAGCAAACTCCTGAAGGTGATAAATTCCTTCAGCAAAGTGGCAGGATACAAAATCAACACACAAAAATCAGTCATCCTGTATGCAGATGATATTTATACAGAAAAGGAAATCAGAGAGACTGTCCCATTTTCAATAGCCTCAAAAAAAATCAAATACCTTGGAATAACACTAGCCAAGGATGTGAAAGACGTGTATAATGAAAACATTAAAACGCTCAAGAAGGAAATAGAGGAAGATGTGATAAGATGAAAAGATATTCCATTCTTCTGGATAGGGAGAATTAATACAGTAAAAATGGCAATCCTTCCAAAAGTGATTTACAGATTCAATGCCTTGCCGATAAAAATCCCAGCTTTATTCTTTACAGACATAGAAAAAATAATCTCAAAATTTATTTGGAAGGACAAAAGGCCTCAGATAGTCAAATCTGTCCCAAGTAAAAAACTTCCTCAGGTAGTATCACCATTCCTGATCTAAAGACATACTACAAAGCCATACTAACAAGAACAGCATGGTACTGGCATAAAAACAGACAGACAGACCAATGGAACAGAATTGAAGATCCTGCTCTTAGTTTGAGTAACTATAGTTACTTGATATTTGATAAAGGTGCCAACAATGTTCACTGGCATAAAGACAGCATCTTCAACAAATGGTGCTGAACAAATTGGATAAATACATGTAAAAAATGCAAATAGACCCACTCTCTCACCATGCACAAAAATCAACTCCAAATGAATCAGGGAGCTCAACATAAGACCTGTAACCCTGAAACCCATGGAAGAAAAGATAAGAGGAACTCTCCATGAGAAAGGAGTAGGGAAAAACTTCCTGAACAAACCTCCAGTAGACCAGGAAGTACAACAATCACTTAACCAATGGGATCTCATCAAGCTCAAAAGCTTCTGTACAGACAAACATACCATACTCAGAGCCAATAGACCACCATCAAGCTGGGAGACGATTTTTGCCAGCCATAACACAGACAGAGGTGTAATATCTAGAACTTACAAAGAATTTAAAAAATAAACAATGAAAAATCAAACAGCCCTCTAACAAAATGAGGTACTGATCTCAACAGAGAATTCACAGAGGAGGAAACACAAATGGCCAATTCTCATTTAAGAAGGTGTTCATCATCCTTATTCATCAAGGAAATGCAAATCAAAGCAAAAATGAGATTCCACCTTACTCCAGTCAGAATGGCAATCATTAAAAAAAATTCAACAACAATAGTTGCTGGTGAGGATTGGGGGAAGGAACCCTCATTCACTGCTGGTGGGATTGCAAACTGGTACAACCACTGTGGAAAGCAGTGTGGAGGCTCCTGAATAGGCTGGATATTGAGCTACCAACGGACCCAGCTATCCCTCTATTGGGCATCTACCCACAAGATTTCACATCTCAGCATAGAGACATTTGCTCAACCATGTTTATTGCAGCTCAATTCATAATAGGTAAGAAGTGGAATCAACCCAAATGCCCATCACTGGACAAATGGACATCAAAGTTGTCATACATTTACATGATGGAATTTTACTCAGCGTAAAGGAAAAATGACATAATGACATTTAAAGAAAAGTGGACGGACTTGGAGCAGATCGTATTTTGTGAATTCACACAAGAACAGAGAGTCAAATGACGCATCTTGTCCCTCATGTTCAGTTCCTAACCAGGTTAAGGTTAAACTCTAAGCAAACCTGACAGGCAAATTGAGAGACTATAAAAGAGGATGGAAGGAATGGGGGGGAGGTGTGGAAGGGAGGGGGGTTATACAGTAAGCTAAACCAATAATGAATCAATACCATAAAATCCTTACTTCCACACACAATTCAGACTGATGTCACAAAAATGCTGAACACACTGCTTTATGGTAGAGATCAGCAAGTGAAGAAGTGCTCACCTGTGCAATAAAGACGCCAAAACCTAGGGGGCAATCAATGGCTTTCAGATTGGCTAAGAGAGCCACTCAGTGACAAGGAACCCTTAACTGGAATTGGAATCCAGGGCAAAATCTTATGGGGACCAAAAACCTGGGCTCCAAGGGGAAATTCCCACTACCAGAGACTTACAGAGAGATACACCCAATAGAATCTTGCAAAATTAGCAATGTGTGTCTCATTTAACCTATAACTGATCTCACTCTCCGATGGAGATTCTGTTTGTATTCTTCAGAAGGCAGTGATAGAGCTGTGCTCAACCCAATTCCACCAACAAGACATGGGATGATGGCTGACATCCAGGCAGGAGATGAACCACCCCTGGCCTATCATCTAGGCCCCGAATGAAACCTATGAGAAAGTGGCGAGATAAACAAGAGACCGATCACCACAGCAGGTCAGATAACCCAGAAAAGTCATCAAAACAGAAACCAGTGATATCCAACACAACCCAAAACAGAAGTCCAGAGACACTTAAGATCTCAACAATAAAGCAGACTTAAAACTCACCCACTATCCTCAGGGAACTGAGTGGAAGAGGGGGCAGAAAAAGTGTAAGAGCTATGGTTGGGGAGAACATCCAGAGACATTGCCCTCCTCAACAATAACACACAAAGTGGGGCCACAAGGCTACCCCTGTGCTATTCATAACCCCTTATCCCATGAACTAATCCAGTACACCCACCAAGTAAGCCCCCAGTGGGTTGGGGCCAAGGAGAAGGGAATTGAGGGTATCATCATAAGAATCGCTCATATAATGTATCTAATTAAGGATAATAAAGATATCAAAAAAAAAAATGAGAGCAAGACCAGGGAGCTTGGGCAAGTTGCCAGAGGTCGAAGTCAATTGCACAAGGTTTGTGATGGAGGAAACTTAAAGACTGTGTAAGCATATGGCTGAGTTATTAAACTTCCCAGTAGGCTATCTAAAAGATGAGAGCCTTCTGCTTAAATCAGGGGGGTTCTCTTACTGTATTGGTCTGTTCTTGGTAACATTTATAAAACTGGCCCAAAGAACAAATGAAAGAATTTGTTTAATCAGGATAATTATGCTTTTTGCTAAATTTGTTATGCATTTTTCTGTTTGTTTGTTTTGGAATCAGGGTCTCAAGCCCAGAACTCACTCTGTAACCTCAAACACATGGCAATCCTACCACCTCAGCCTTCCAAGTGCTGGGATTACTCAGGAGGCAGAGGTAGGAGGATTGCTGTGAGTTCAAGGCCAGCCTGAGACTACATAGTGAATTCCAGGTCAGCCTGGGCTAGAGCGAGACCCTACCTCAAAAAACCAAAAAAAAAAAAAAAAAAAAAAAAAAAAAAAAAAAAAAAAAAAAAAAAAAAAAAAAAAAAAAAAAAAAAAAAAGCTGTGATTAAAGGTGTGCACCATCATGCCTGGCTATGTCCAGCTTTTAACTACTTAGAAAAACTGAATTTTAACAAAATCAAAGTTCATATAAATATCTGCTTATGTTAAAGTCTTTAAATAACCACTTTATAAATAATTTTAGAGTAATCTTAGTACAATTAATATGCTATGTATCTGTGACTGAAAATGTGTAGAGATGTGTCTGAACTTGGTTCAAGGCATATAAATTTAATATAAAATGACCAATGGGTGCTCTCTTATATACAAAACACATTATGGTCAATGAAATTATTTTGACGTGTGTGCTACTTTTACCAAGAGAGAAAGAGAGAGAGAGAGAGAGAGAGAGAGAGAGAGAGAGAGAGAGAGAGAGAGAGAGAGAGAGAGAGAATGAATGGGCACACTGGGGCTTCTAGCCACTGCAAATGAATTCCATGTGCATGTATCACTTTTTGCATCTGGCTTTACATGGGCACTGGGAATTGAACCCCCCATTCGGCTTTGCAGGCAAGTACTTAACTGCTGAGCCATCTCTCCAATTTCATTGTGCTGCTTTTTTTCTTTTAAATATTTTATTTATTCATTTTAAAGCAGAGATACAGAGAGAGAGAGAGAGAAAGAGAGAGACAGAGAGAGAGAGAGAGAGAGAAAGAGAGAGACAGAGAGAGCACCAGGGCCACCACCTTGTGGGTCTGGCTTATGTGGGTCCTGGGAAATTGAACTCAGGGCCTTGGGCACTGGAGGTAAGTGCCTTAACCACTTAGATATCCAGCCTTTTTTTCTGAGGTAAGGTCTCGCTCTAGCCCAGGCTGACCTGGAACTCACTTTGTAGTCCCAGGCTGGCCTCAAACTCCCTGTGCATCTTTTAATCAGCACCATTTCAAGATTTACAAATTCCATTTGGGCAATCCTGCTAGTGAAAGGCCTGGTCAACACTTATTTCCCTAACAAACAAAGTATTTTGTTGTTGTATGTATATAAGATTTCACCTGTGCTTCATAAAAGGAGTCTGTCTATCGTAACTAGCACTAAACCTTTTCTCTCCATCTGCAAGAAGTCTCAAGTTTTGATTTTTTTCATCAGTGCTGTAGACCTATTATACTATCTGGCCAAAGAGTCTCAATTTTACTCCAAAAAATAAAAATCTTAATGTCTGTAAATATATGCATTATGTATGTATGTATGTATATTTGTACATATGGACATCTGCATAATTCTGTGTAATGAGGCTCTTTGTTGCTGCTAATTTTTTTTAGATTTTTTTTATTTATTCATTTTCAAGGAGAGGGAGAGAGACAGAGAGAGAGAGAGACAGAGAGAGAGAGAACACCAGGGCCACCACCTTGTGGGTCTGGCTTATGTGGGTCCTGGGGAATTGAACCCAGGGCCTTGGGCACTGGAGGCAAGTGCCTTAACTGCTGAGCCATCTCTCCAACCCATGTTGCTGCTATTTTTTATAGACAGGTATGCTTTGCGTATGACACAGGCCTCCTGTGCTGGTTTGAATGCAAAATGGCCCCGTGGCCTATTGTTTTGTGATTAAGCCTCATATTTAATCCCCAGCTCATGGGGCAGATTGATTGGGAAGTTTGTGGAGTCTTTGGGAGGTAGAGCCTTGCTGGAGGAAGTGTGTTGCTTCGGGCGCCATAGCCGAGCCCTGGAGCCCTGTTAGCTGCACTGAGCATACTCTCTCTGCTTTTTTTTTTTAAATTATTTATTCATTTTCAAACAGAGAGAGAGAGAGAGAGAGAGAGAGAGAGAGAGAGAGAGAAAGAAAGAGGAGTGTGTACCATGGCCACCACCTTGTGGGTCTGGCCTATGTGGGCACTGGGGGATTGAACTCGTGGCCTTAGGCACTAGAGGCAAGTGCCTTAACTGCTGAGCCATCTCTCCAGCCCCTCTCTCTGCTTTTTGCTGCTCTGTTCCCCTTGGTGAATAAGCCCTTTACCTCCGTAAACTGCCTCTGGTCAGGTGTGTTGTCCCAGCAATGACACAGTAACTGCTATTCCTTTCTCAAAGTCGGCAACAAAAATGAAGTCACTTATGGCAGCCCTCCCAAAAGTAACTAAAGCCAGGAGGTTATCACTGAGTGTGTCTTGCACACAGTTTCCTAATATAGCCTGAATGCCTTCTGACCTTGGCGCCTACTTGTATTCTGTTTATATCTGTTTCTGACGGCAGCCACGTGCACAGCTTTATGCTGGAAGTGCCCTTGGGAGCAAGAAGTTATTCTGACTTCCCCATAGGGCTCATGGATCCTTTCCCCTCCACACTGGAATGTTGGCAGGCTCGGGCCTGTGCAGGAAACCATAGTGAGCAACAACCATGTCACATCCAGAAGACAGTGTGTTACGGTCCTCCTCCCCATCCTCCTGTTCTTACGTTCTTTCCACCCCCTTCTTCTGGAAGGTTCCAGAAACTACTGCTATCCTTCAAAGCTCTACAACATAAGGTCTTTTATGGTTTTAAATAAGGTTCCCCAAATCAAAATTTGAACTGTGATTGAGGCTTTTGTTCAAAATATATTTGTTATCAACTGTGACTTGGGAACCCTCTGCTGCTTTTCTATCAGGTTGAAGAAAATATAAATGCAATAGATCAGAATAATGATTAATCTCCGTTGTCAACTAAATGGGATTTGTAATCGCCATGGAAACATACCTCTGGGTGTCTATGAGAATGTTTCCAGCAAGGTTTTTAAAAATATTTTAAAAATTTATTTATGAAAGAGAGACAGAGAGAGAGAGAGAGAGAGAGAGAGAGAGAGAGAGAGAGAGAGAGAGAGAGAGAATGGGTTCACCAGGACCTCTTGCCATTGCAAATGAACTTCAGATGCATGCACCACTTTGTGTTTCTGGCTTTATGTGGGTACTGGGGAATCAAGCCCAGGCCTTCATTCCCTGCAAACAAGTTTCTCAACTGCTGAGCCATCTCTCCAGCCCCCAGCAATGCTTAATAGAGCAGGGAAGACTCGCCACGTGGCGTCATCTCAGGGGCAGAGGTACAGGGATGAATATAAAGGTGAAGCAAGCTGAGACCAGCATTCGTCTCTCTCTGCTTCCTGACTGTGGATACAGTGTGACCAGCTCCCTCACACGCCTTCTCCACCATGATGGACTCTATCTCTCCTCAAACTGTAAGCCAGAATGAACCCTTCCTCCCTTAAGTTTGCAATGCATCTCTATGGGGATACTCAGAAGTGGTGGCTTCCTTGATTGCCTCAAAACCTGGGTCTTGTGTACCGCGGAGCAGCTGCATTCCTGCTCCCACAGGCTCTGCCAGGGAAGTCCTCAGGCTGCATCTCCAGGAGATGGGCTGCAATCTTCTTCATGGGCAAGATCACCACAGGCTAAGGCCCTGCAGCTTCCTGCCCGCTGCCTGCCCACACTGCAATTGCAGAGAAGAGCGAGCAGGACGCACGGATGGCATGGGAAGGAGGAGCTGGGGCATGCCCAGGTCATGGGAGAGAGGGTTATTTCAGCTCACAGTTTCAAGTTCTGGAGAAGTTTTATGATGACAGGGACAGCCTGACAGGCCTGCACAGGAAGCTGGCTCACTTTGTCATACTTCAGCAGCAGGGAGGAAAAAGTAAAAGTGAGCCAGATAGCGCTGGAAGGGGGGCTGGATCAGAAAACCCCAGCGCTCACCCCCCATGATACACCTACTCCCAAAGGCCCCACCAGCTGGAAGCACAAGACTTAGTCATAAACACATGAGACAACACTCAAACCACCATACAAGCCCTGCTGGAAGTTGTGGAGACGCATGGGAGAGTGATAGCATCAGATTCAGAGCCAGGGAGAGCTAGAATCGCATCTGAGTTCTACAGGCCTTTAGCTATGAGTTGTGACAAACCATCTAGATAAGGATTGTTTAATCCCAGTTTCTAGATCCTTCTTTTGCATCTGGGTGTATTGTTGTCAAGCTTTCTCAGTGTGTGTGTGTGTGTGTTTGTGTGTGCGTGTGTGTTTTATCATTGCCTCCGCGGGCGGTGGGCAGTGACAACTTCCCCTGGATCTGTTGTTTCATTAAATACTTTCCTCCCCAAAATTGTGCCTGGTTTAGAGATTCATCCCAGTGGCGTGTGGCTGAGTACGACATATGGCTTTACGTGGGTACTGGGGAATCAAACTAGGGTCATTAGGTATTTCAGGCAAGCGCCTTAACCACTTTCTCCAGCCCTTCTTTTTGTTGTTGTTTTTGTTTGGAGGCAGGGTCTCATGGAGTCCAAGCTGACCTTGAGCTCACTTTGTAGCTGAAGATGACCTTGAACTTCTGAATGTTTTGCCTTTACCTCCCAAGTGTGGGCACCACACTGCTTTATAGAGTGCTGGGTATCGGATCCAGGGCTTTGTTCTGGGTGAGCATTCTACCAACTGAGCTACATTCCAAGCTCAAGATAATTAACTTTGATTAAACTAACCTTATTTTGAGTTTTTGTTATATAGAGTGCCCCCTAAATAAAATACTGAATATTAAAATATTTGGCTTATTGTGGGCACTTGACAATTTAGTCTCCTTCTCTCTTCTTGAATATATTTTTATTGCTCCAAAGAGTATTCTTCTTGACCTTACTCCTTCCCTTCCCTTCACTTCCCTTTCCCCCTCCTTCCCTTCTTCCCTTCTTTCCTCCCTCCCTCCTTCCCTCCCTTACTCTCTCACTCTCTCTTTAAGACAGGGTCTCATGTAGCCCATGCTTGTCTTGAACTTTCTATGTAGCCATGAATAACATTGGACACTTATTCTCCTGCCTCCACTTCCCAAGTGCTGGGGTCTTAGGAGTGTGCCCTCCCCTATTCCCAGCTAAAGAATCTTTCTTAAATAACAAATTCTGTAGATCTGCTTGTGTTAGCTCCATCTCAAAGTCCTAGGGGGGGGGTCACAGTAAAGTCAGATGGAAGGAATCTGAGAGCCTGCTCGGTATACTGCAGTGCTCTCCCCCCCCCCCTGCAAGGCCCCTCACCCACACTCTGAGCAGCCCGGCTCCTGCTCTCTTCTCCTCCTCATCTTAGCCCATTGGCTTTATTTTCTGGTTTTACCAAGCCAAGCATTTTGTGTGTGTGTGTCTCAAATGTGGTCCGCGATGGCAGGGAAGAATGTGCACACATGTGTGGACAGAGCCTGAAGAAACTTAGGAAAAGCCCCCAAATATCTTGGCAGAATCGAGCTTCATCTCAAAAAAAATTAATTTGACTTTTCATTCTCGTTTACTATTTCCTCTTGTTTACATGATTCAAATTTTACTGTTGATGTCCTTCAGCTTGGGTGACATGTGGCTCTGAGGACATCTCAGAGCCAAGCTTGGGAAGAAGGCTACCTTAGTCTTTCTGCTTTTCTATGTTGCTGCTTTTCCTAGAAATGCCTTTCACTGAACTTTCTCCCCTTAGCCTCCTCTATAAAAATGTTTTCCCCACTTCAAGCAGCCATGTGCCTCTTCACTCTAGTAGTGAGGAGATTATATCTAAGCTGGTTTTGAGGAGGGGAGGTCAGTGTGGGATGGGCCGGCTCTTTCTTTAGTCTGCAGAAAAGTTACTGCAATGATGTGCCAACTACACATATAAACTCACCATGATTGGCCTCCCAACGTGTCTACGCGATGAGATGGAAGTAAGAAATGACTGTGTGCCTCATCACATCCAAAGAAAGAGCCAGGGGCTGGGGAGATGGCTCAGTGGGTGAAGCTTACACTTACATTGTCAGTGTGAGGTCCTGAGTTCGGATTCCCAGAACCCACAAAAAAAATTCAGTGCCATTGTGAACTTCTATAATCCTAACCCTTCTAAAGAGAGACGGGAGGTGGAGCATGAGAATTCTGGAAGCTCACAAGCAAGCTAGCATATGCTGATGCATACAGCAGTAACAAGAGATCGTGCCTCAAATACGATGGAGGGTGAGGACTGATCACTAGAGTTACTTATCTCTGACCTCTGCACATGTGGCAAGGCACACGTGTATCCAAATTCAAATGAATACACACATACCACACACATATCATGTACACACACACACACACACAGGATTCAAAGATAAAAAGGCAGCTTTGCAGACAGTGACCATGACCCTCAGCTGTCACCCCTGTCCAGTCTATTTTGGCCAGCGTAAGGCCACGGTTAGCAAGGCTCCTTTGTACATGGCGCTTACTTACTATACTTCAAAACGAGGCCCTGGACTCTTTTTCCATAGACAATGGAAGGATACAGCCAAGCCTTTCTGTCCCAAGGCACCTGGGCCAGGAACAGGCACTGCCAGCGTCCCCATAAAGCATCAGCGCCTTGGAAAGCTGGTGCTAAGCTCCGCAGACCCACTTTACCAAAGCCCCTCGGCTTCATGTCTTCTCTGGCCTGTCAGCACCCTGGACTGCAGAACCGGGTCCCTTATCTTTATTGATCACTTAATTTATCTTTTCTTAACTTCCCTGGCACCGTCTGGTGCCGTGTGTCCGTCTGTTGAGGCTGTCAGGACTGGTTTGCTGTGGGAATAATAGGGGCAGCAGGTGGTGTGACTAAGTCGATCCTGTGCAGAATGGGGGCCATTCCCAGTGCCTGTCTCAACCTGCCAGGGTGTCTACACCCTCCCAGCTGTTCCTTATTAAAGCAGTCAACTGTGACTTTACAGTCGGAGTTTTACACAACTGTTTTACAAACTGGGAAGAAGGTCTTTTGTCACAAGTCCTTTGTTGGGCAGGAGAATGGAGGGACAGAAAGCCAGTTCTGAGACTTGGTACATTTGAATGAATATGCAGATAGATGGACACACATCCTTTGCCTTGGCGAGGGGGCAGCGGGCTGGGGCGGAAGGCTGGCTGGGAGGACAGAGCTCTGGGGACAGTTAGCAAGAGCCACAGAGGCTCAGCCAACACCAAGTTCCTGCTTCAAAGAGACCATCAGCTCCCTTACAAAAGGCCTCATTCCTCTTGTTCAACAAAACCCAGCCAAGTTAGTTAGAGCCCTGTCTGTCCTGGGGGCAAGTGTCCTGTAAGAGGGGGAAAATGGCAAGAAAATGATGCCTCTGGGACCCAAAAGCCAAGTGACTTTGTGACTTAGCCCTCATAATCCCGTGTGAGGAGGGATGAAGGGAAGCAAGGGGAGTGAAGTCCTGAGTCAGACATCCCTGGCTTCCAAGGTCAATGCCTTTGACATAACTCACCATGAGCAACATTGATATGACAGCTGTCTCTAGCAGCCACAAGTCAATTACCCCAAACTTAAATGATCTCTATCCCCCCCACATACACACATACACACCCGAGCACACCCACACCCACACCTCAATTGGGTTATAAGCTCAAAGGAAAATGCTATAAATGCAACATTGTGGAGAGAGTACATCAGATGGGGCTCAGCAATAACCTGCTGGTGGACTGTAGGCCTGTGTTCAAGTCCTGTGAACCTCAGTTAAGAGAACCCACCACGTGTGCTGCGTCCAGGTGTGTGAGTGGAGAGGTGGGCTAGGAGGGGAGGAGGAGAACCGTTACATCGGCTCGTCTTCTCCTTGTTCACGTAGATCCATGGAATGAGAGTTCTTCCCCAATTTAGACATTGGAATCTCATCTTTGGCAACTCCTCACCCCAGAGGAGGGGGAAGCCCCAGCCTGATCCTTCAAGACCACTTTTCTCTCCTGCAAAGGATGTGTGTGTGGGGGGGGGGTTAAGCTTCCATTGGGACCATTTATTTCTCATTCTTTTATTTTATTTTTTGGTTTTTCGAGGTAGGGTCTCACTCTAGCCCAGGCTGACCTGAAACTCACTCTTGTAGTCTCAGGGTGGCCTCAAACTCATGGAGATCCTCCTACCTCTGCCTCCCAAGTGCTGGGATTAAAGGCGTGCGCCACCAAGCCTGGCTTTTTTTTTTCTTCTTATTCTTGATGGCTCTTTGACTCCTTTCGCTCACCTCTTCACCGATGGTGAGCAAACTGGGTTAGAAACCAGGTCCTTTCTCCTAAGATTGGAATCTGCCAGTCAGATGTTGTTACGGACCCATGATAGGGAATGCAGATGCTGTCAGTCAACCAGCCTAGGAGGCTGACCGTCATGGAGCAAGACGCTTTCCTGCAGAAGGAAAGCTACAGCGTCGTGTGTCCCTGTGGAGAGCAAGCAAGGCCTGTAATTAGTCATCCAAGAGCCCACCTTCATCAATGAACAATAAATAACATTAAAATCAAAGGAAAGGAAACACTCATGATAAGGGGAGAAAGCAAATACACATAAGACAGAAAAATCAAAGAGAGAATCATTGAACATAAGAACTGCTCCTTAGGCTCTCCATGGTCCCCTGTCACAAGGACTGATCCAGACGACCCACGGAGGAGGATATCCAGCTGGTTGGGGATGGGGAGGGGGAGCATCGGGGAATTGGGGATAAGAACTCATTGTTTGCCCACTAATTAATGTAACTCATTATGGACAATAAAAAAAAAAGAACTGCTCCTTTGACAAGAGCAGTAAAACTCATAAGCCTCCAGACAAGCTGGTCCAGGAAAGAAATAAACCCCCCCCCCAAAAAAAGGAGAAGACACAAGTTGTCACATCAGGAATGAGAGAGAGGATATCAGTATTAATCTCACAGAACTTAAAAGGTTAGTAAAGCCATATGGTACCTCGTGCTAATTTAGATAGATGGAGAAATTCTTTAAAAGATGCAAACTATTTAAGAAATGCAACCTGAATAATGCTCCATTTTGTGGATTTTATTTGTGTGTGTGTAGAAGCACGCATCCTGTGCACACAGCTGTTGAGGAAGATGCATCATCGTCTTCCATCTTGAGACAGTCTCTCTCTGAACCTGATTACCCTCTATTTTTTAAAAGCCATTCAACTCACTGCTACAAAATTTCCCACAAATAATGCTTCATGCCCAGACAAATTCACTTGGAAATCCCACCAAACATTCAGTGAACAGTAAAATTAATTCTAAATGAACTCTTTGAGGGTAGCCTGAGCTACTTGGTAAGAAATTGTCTCAAGAACCAAAAGTAGGGCTGAAGAGTTGGCTCAGCAGTTAAAGGTACTTGCTTGCAAAGCCTGCAGGCCTAGGTTCAATTCCCCAGTACCCACATAAAGCCAGATACACTAAGATACACTAGATGTATGCACGTATCTGGAGCTCATTTTCAATGGCAAAAGCCCTAGTATGCCCATTCCAGCCTTCTCTCCTTGCAAATAAATAAATAAATAAATAAATAAATAAATAAATAAATAAATAAATAAATCAAAGGAAACATCAAAAAACAAAACAAAGCAAAACAAACCTTGATAATTCCATGAACTAATGAGGATGGGAAACAGTAAGATCTCTCACAGGTGTTGGTATAATATACTATTAGTATTTATATTGTTCAAAATATACAATATTACAGCCATGTACTCTTTTTGTTACAATGGCTTTGTAGTATACCTTTAGGTCAGGAATGGTGATACCGCCTGATGTGCTTTTTTTAACTAAGGATAGCTTTGGATATCTGAGGCCTTTTGCCATTCCAAATAAATTTGGAGATTATTTTTCTATGTCTGCAAAGAATGAAGCTGGTATCTTTATGGGTAATGCATTGAATCTGTATATAGCTTTTGGAAGTATTGCCATTTTTACAATATTAATTCTACCTATCCAGGAGCATGGGAGAACTTTCCATCTTTTCATGCCATCCTCAATTTCCTTCTTGAGCATTTTTATGTTTTCATTATACAAATCTTTCACATTTTTGGTTAGTGTAATTCCAAGGTATTTGATTTTATTGGTGGCTATTGAAAATGGGACTGTTTGACTAATTGCTTTTTCTGTATGCAGGTCATTTGCCTATAGGAAGGCTACTGATTTTTGTGTGTTTATTTTGTATCCTGCCACTTTGCTGAAGGTGTTAATCACCTTTGGTAGTTTAATGGTACTGACCTTCAGGTCTGATATATATAGGAACACATATACGCACATGTATATATCTGATATATATATACATATATATATATATACATACATCTGATATATATAGGAACACAGAACACACTGTTATATGACACAGACTAGCAAGACAAGAAGTGCCCATCTGTGCAATAGTGGTGCTCAACCTAGGTGGGTAATCAACAGCTGGTTAATTGGCTATGAGATCCAGTCAGTGGCAGGGAACCCTTAGCTGGTATGGGGAGCCACGGTAATTTTGTATGGAGACCAAAAATCAAATCTCCAATGGGAAGTCCTCACTAACCATAGGTCTACAGAAAGGCTACACCCTTTAAAATCTGGCCAATTTAAAAGTATTTGTCATATAAAAAGGTAAAAGATTTATACGCTCTGAAGAGAAACCATAGTATAGTATTTGTATTTAAAAGTATTTAACCATTAATGATCTCCCTCTCCATTGGAGATTCTATTTGTATTTTTCAGGAAGCAATGATCCGAGATCTGTGGACAACTGATTCCACCAATAAGGAGTGACATGACGGGGGACACCCAAGCAGGAGACAAATCTCCCCTAATTCACCATTTAGAGCCCCAACAAAACCTTTGAGGAAGCGGCATGATGAGCAAAAGAGCTACCTCCACAGGAAGCCAGATATCCTATGGAAGGATAACGGAGATAGACACCAAGGATGCCCCAAATAGTCCAAAATACAAATCCAGAGACTCTAAAGAACTCAGCAATTTAGCAAACTTAAAACTCACCCACCACGACTCAGGGAAATTTGTGGAAGAGGGGGCAGAAAGATTGTAAGAACCATTGTGGGAGAGAATATCTAATGCATGAAGGTTTTTCCCTGAAAACAAACAAACAAACAAGCAACACTTGTTTACAAAGTGTGCCAGCTCAGGTTAAGTTCTTCAGTACCCATGGAAAGCCAGATGCACAAGGTGACTCATGATCCTGGAGTCTATTGACAGTGAAAGGAAATCTGGGCATGCCCATTCTCTCTCTCTCTCTCTCTCTCTCTCTCTCTCTCTCTCTCTCTCTCTCTCTCTCTCTCTCTCTCTCTCCTTGTTTATAAATAAAATTAGTTTTAAAAAGAAACAATATTTAAAAAGGCAAATACATAACAAACTCTAGAGAGGAAAGGATGATCAGCAGGATAGAATATAACTGAACATTTTGGTGAGAAGAAATGATAACTCTCATTAACAGAGGCAAAGACAAAAGGAGCATATTTGAACTCTACCATTGAGCTATATTTCCCATCCCAAACTTTATATAACTTTAAATAACATTAAATAATAAATAAATTAATTAATAATAACATTAAATAATTTAATCTACTAAGACCTTCAAAATATGCACGTGCTATCACAGTTAATGGGTACAGTTGGAAAGTGGGAATCGTTTTCAATGTTCTATGCCAGTGAGATAACTATGTTAATAAAGACTGATTGTACATTTCAACATCACATCTTGAAAGGGTCTTTATCATTTCCAACATGAAGAAATGATGAATGTTTGAAGTGATGGTTATGTCAGGTCATCTAACATGTAATTATTTATTAATTATTTATTACATGTTAGATGAAAGTGTTGGGACTACACACTGTGTCCCATAAACATGCACACTTAATATGCATCAAATCAAATCTTTAATTAAAAATAAAACACTGCGTAGTAAGAAGTATAACTTTTGAGCCTACAAGGAATTCATCTTAAGTTGCTCACACGTGCACTGTGGGATCTCTCTCTGGAGACTTGGAAACAAAATTTTGTACAACAGGAAGTTTTCGAAATTTATGAATGCTCCCAAAATGGATCCATAACTGAACAGTTATATCCTCTTCAGCCATTAAAATGATACTAGAAATTATTTAATACTGAGCATGCAGAAATGATCAGGTGTTTTTAAAAGTAGATATAATAAAATACCATGTTGAAAAATTAATGGAAAATATTTATAAAGAAAAACGTAGTTATATGCAGGGCAAAGTATTACTTGTGTTGCTTCTGTATTAATCTATATTGTCTAGATTTTCTAAAGTGAAAATCCTCATTTAAAATGATTGTTTACTGATAAACTCATCTATGTCATTTTTCTGTTTCAGTAAGGGCTGTAAAACATTTGTCAATGGTGAAATATTTTGAGTGAGTCACCTTCTTATCTCAGTGAGTGAGGTTGGTCTGGACAAGCATGGATTTCCTTCTAATTCACATTGATTTGTTTCCAACACTTGGCATGAAGACCAGCATGTGATGAGGGAGCATTTTCAGAGATACCAGCGTGTGATGAGTAAGCATTTTCACAGAGACCAGCATGTGATGAGTGAGTGTTTTCATAGACCAGCATGTGATGAGTGAGCGTTTTCATAGAGACCAGCATGTGATGAGGGAGCATTTTCACAGAGACTAGCATGTGATGAGTAAGCATTTTCACAGAGAGATCAGCATGTGATGAGTAAGCATTTTCACAGAGACCAGCACGTGATGAGTAAGCATTTTCACAGAGAGATCAGCATGTGATGAGTAAGCATTTTCACAGAGAACAGCATGTGATGAGTGAGCATTTTCATTTTGAAAAAATGAGCCAAAATTGGTGCTGGTAGTTTATCAAAGACCCATTGGATAAATTAGCACATGCCAAGATGCTCAATTTTTTTTAATATTTTTATTTATTCATTTTCAAGCAGAGAGATGAGAGATATGAAAGAGAGAGAGAGAGAGAGAGAGAGAGCACGCACTAGGGCCACCACCTTGTGGGTCTGGCCTATGTGGGGTCCTGGGGAATTGAACCCAGGGCCTTAGGCACTGGAGGCAAGTGCCTCAACCACTGAGCCAACTCTCCAGCCCCCAAGATGCTCAATTTTATTTACTCACTAACTGCAAAGTAAACCACTTCACACCCATTAGCTGCTGAAAGAAGTTAAGTGATAATATTGAGTTCTGACAAGCAATGGATGGTTGTACATTTCTAGTAAGAATGTAAACCAGCACACTTTCTTTGGAAAACTTTGGAAAGTTAAATATGCCATTATTATAACACTCAGTAACCCAGAAATTACCTTGAGATATACGAGGACATCTACCCACACAAGCACTGCAGGTGAATGCTTATAGCACCTTAATTCACAGTTACCCCAATGGATGAATGACTCATTATTCCCACACAGATGGAATACAATTCACCAGTGAGTGCTGAGTTATGGAAAGACGCAGCAATAGGGGTGAACCTCCAAAGCATGACTGTAAATGAAGAGAAATAAGGCAGAGATTGTAAGGTCCGCGACCCCCGAAGACAGGCCACCAGAGACTCAAGTCAGAGCAAGTGCAAGAGTCATTTATTTGAACAGGTTCAAACCTGGACCGTGGTCACACAGCAAGGCACAGCGAGCTGAGACCAACGGTGTCCAGTGCAGGATCTCAAACCTCTTTATAGACAGAAGCGAACAGTTTGCGCAGGCTATTTTCTCATTGGTACATTCATATGTTCATATTTTGGCGCGCGCAGGCTTTTCAGTCCAGGGTTTATGTTTAGTCATCCTGCACAAGCATTTCACAGAAGCCAAGTAAGCGGTTACTTATTCTTATCCTCCTACATTCCTATGGTGCAGGCAGCTTCCAGAAGTCAGATAAGCAGCTAGTTATTCAACTCCACCGTCCTGTGCTCTATCTGGCAGCTGCACATCTGCTGTTCTTCTCAAGATCTGTGGTACAGCTACTTTCCTGAGTTTAAGTGAGCAGTTTAAAGTCAACATTTTGCATTTAGCCTTTATTCTCTATTTTTATCCTCAGAATCCTTCTCTTTTTCTTGGGCATTAATAAGGCAATCTTGCCTTATGGTTCATTTTGTATGATTTGTCTGTGTCTCGTACCTTGCCGGACACACCCTGCGTCCACCCCCAGCTCTGTGGAACCGCCCTGGACAGTTAAGCAGCGGCCATTCGGTGGTTGCAGCTTCCCACCAATTTCCCTCTGTGGTGGCTGACGGCACCCCTGGAGGCAGAACGACACTCCTGCTGTGGGAGCCTATAGGATAGGCCATGGGTGGTGCTGCGCTCATAAGCCAAAGGCTGCTTGTGTCTGCCCGGAGGTGGCATGGGGTCCCTGGTACCCGCCTGAGGCTACTTAAGGCTACCTGGAGGTGGCATGGGGTCCCTGGTACCTTGCCTGAGGCTATCTGAGGCTGCCTGGAGATGGCACGGGTCCCTGGTACCTTGCCTGAGGATACCTGAGTCTGCCCAGAGGTGGCATGGGGTCCCTGGTACCCGCCTGAGGCTACATGAGGCTGGCTGCCTGGATGTGGCACAGCACCTCTGGAACCCCCCTGAGGCTGCCTGAAGGTGGCATGGGGTCCCTCCAGAGAGGTTATAAAACCCAAACTGCCATCAGCTGAGGATCAATCAGAACACATTCATTTGTTTGTGGGGGACACCTGGATCAAACCATGACAAAGGCCTAACTTTACTGATAAATCCATGTGCTTCTATTTACCATGAAACAGGAGATATGTGACTTGTCACATTTTTGGGGGTGGTGTATAAGACAGATACTTTGTGCTTGGTTTAGAGTTCATTAACTCTCCCTCTGTGTGACTCCTGACTTCATACTGTATCTGTCTCATCTGCAGGGTTATTTAAGCTGCTTTGGCTCTCCTGTGTGGGTGGGTAGTGTACATGAAAAATAACCCAATCAAAGAACACAAGAAGATGGAAAGACTTCTCATGCTTATGGAATAAAAGAATAAATATTGTGAAAATGGCCATCCTACCTAAAGCATTATACAAATTCAATGCAATTGCAATGCAAATTCAAGCAAAATTCTTCACGGAGATAGAAAAAAATAGTCTCAAAATTCATATAGAAGAACTTAATGCTTCAGATAGTCAAAAATATCTTCAACAAAAGAAATACTTCTGGAGGTATCACCATATCTGGTTTCAAAATACTACAAAGATATAGTAACTGAAACAGCATTGTATTGGCACAAAAACAGATGCACAGATCAATGGAATAGAATAGAAGTCCCATCTCTAATCCAAGCAACTATCTGATCTTTGACAAAGGGCTGAAAATACACACTGGAGAAAAGACAGCATCGTCCATAAATGGTGTTGGAGAAATTGGATAACCACATGTAGAAGAATGAAATTCTTCTCTCACCATCATAAAAGTCAACTCTAAATGGATTAAGGACCTCATTATAAGACCCAAAACTCTAAAACAACTCGAAGAAAAAGCCAGGAGAACAATCTATGATATAGAAGTAGGGAAAGACTTCCTGAATAAGACGCTAGGAGCATAGGAAATTAGATCAACACTCAACCACTGGGACCTCAAGAAACTAAAAAGCTACTGCTCAGATAAACAAGCCATCAACAGAGTAGACATCCCATAGAATGGGAGAAAATATTCACTAGCTATGACCTTTGTCTTATATCTAGAATCTATAAAGAACTCAAAAATTAAACAATAAAAAATATCAAGCAGCCCAATCAAAAAATTGGGTAAAGAATTGAACCGAGAATTCTCAAAAGAAGACATACAAATGGCTATTACACACTTAAAGAGATGTTCAACATCTTTAGTCATCACAGAAATGCAAATTAAAACAACTCTGAGATTTCATCTCAGGATAGCATTCACCAAAAAAATCAAAATGAAAGTATTATAATTAACTTCTCCTTACTGCAACAAACATCCAACCAGAAGCAGCTTGTGGAAGGAAAAGGTTTATTTTGGCTTACAGACTTGAGAGGAAACTCCATGAAAGCAGGAAAAACGATGTCATGAGCAGAGGCTGGACATCACTTCTTGACCAACATCAGGTGGACAACAGCAGCAGGAGAGTGTGCCCATCACTGGCAATGGAAGCTGGCTATAATACCCATAATCCCGCCTCCAACAACACACCTCCAACAAGGTTCCAATTCCAAAATTGCCATCAGCTGGGGATCAAGCAATCAGAACACATAAGTTTATGGGGGACACCTGAATCAAATCACCACATTCTGCCCCTGGCCTTCATAAACTGACAACCATACCTAATGGAAAATACAATGCATTCAATTCAACTTTAGAAGTACCCATAGTTTTTATCAGTCTTAATGATGTTCAAACATCCCTATAGTCCAAGGAATTTTAACTGAGACATAATACCAAAAAAGTATAATGTCACAGAATAAACATTCACACTGCAAAAAAATGGCATTAGGTATAGCAAAGAAATCCTGAACCAATACAAGATTTAAAACAAGGCAAATCTCAAACTCTGTAGCACCAAGTCTAACAACTATAACCAGTGACAAATCTACAAGTCTAATAATTCTAACCAGTGTCAAGTCTCTGGAGTTCTAATTCTGCCCCTCCAGCTCAGTTGCTCATAGCCCGAGGAATACCCTATCTGGTTCCAGCAGCTCTCCTTGGCAGCCATGCCATAGTCCTGGCATTTTACTGGATCTCCACTGCAACCCACAGTTCATTCTCATGTCTCCATTGGGCCTCCACACTGGTAATCCAACAAGGCTGCTTCACACTGCCCATGGCCATTTCCAAAAAGCAAAACCATGTTGCAAAATCAATGACCCTTTCTTTCCTGCATTTGTTATGCTCCATAGTACCAGGTGAGCTACTAATTTATTAATCCAAGGGGAATAAAGCTGATTTTGAAGAGCAGGAAACCTCCATCAGCATTTAGGCCCTTACTTCAAAGAGTCTGCATTCTTCCTGCTGTCTCAATGCAGATCACCTGGCCCAATCTCAATGGTTGTAATCTCTCAAACAACTGTAGCTGAATAGGCAGCAGTTTCAGACCAAAATTTTTAATTAATTTATCTTTTACAAATATTTTATTTATTTATTTGAGAGAGAGAAAGAGGAAGATAGAGAAAATGAGTGTGCCAGGGCCTCCAGTTGCTGCAAATTAACTCCAGACTCATGTGCCACCTTGTGCATCTGGCTTTATGTGGGTACTGGGGAATTGAACCCGGGTCCTTCTGCTTTGCAGGTAAACTTAACCGCTGAGCCATCTCTCCAGCCTAGATTTTGTTTTTGTGCCTGTTGCAGTCAGCTTTCTAGTTGCTGCACAGAAAGAACCCGAGTATAAGCTACTTGTGGAGGTATAGGTTTATTTGGCTTACGGACTCAAGGGGAGACTCCATCCTGGCAGGGAAGATGATGGCATGAGCAGAGGGGTGGACATCACCTTTGCCACAGCACTGCAAACAGAGGCAGGAAGGTGTGCCAAATTCTAGCAGAGTACCACAAGGATCGATCACTGAGAATGCATTCATTTGTTTGTGGGGGACACCTGGATCAAACCATGACAGTGCCATATCTGTTTGCTCACACCAGTCCATTTCTATGCAATGGAAACCTGCGCAAGTTCTCAGGACACAGGCAGAATGCAGCAAGCCTCTCACACAAACTGCTTTTAGACCAATCCTGACAAAGTTCTTTCTCACCCTCATAAACCAAACCTCACAGTCCATAGTCCTTACTGCATTCAGGTCTTTCAACTCTGACCAGAAGAGTCCATCAAGCTGTACTGTACAGCACTGCAAGGTGTCTCTTAGGCCAAGGTTTCAAATCCGTCCACATTCCTTTTGCAGATCAGTTCCAAAAGGCCAAGGCCACAGAACTGCATTTCTTTTTTTTTTAAATTTTATCTTTATTATTCATAATTAGATACACTGAATGAGCAAATAATGTATTGGTGTCCCCAATTCCCCAATTTCCCTCTTCCCTGTCCCCAGTCAGCTGGATCTCCTTCTCTGTGGGCAGTCTGGATCAGTCCATGGGGTAGGGGGTTATGGATACCCTAGGAGTCAACCCGGTTCCAAAATAAACTCTTTCTTCCCATCAGCTGCTTTTGGTCAGGTGCTTTGTGCAGTGAGTTGGTAACAAGAAGTGGGAGTTTATTTGGCTTACAGACTTGAGGGGAAGTTCAATCATGGCTGGGAAATTCCATGGCATAAACAGAGGCTGGGCATTACCTCCTGGCCAACATTAGGTGGATAACAGCAGCAGGACGGTGTGCCAAACACTGGCAAGGGGAAGTTGGGTATAAACCCATAAACCCACCCCCAGCAATGCACCTCCAATAAGGTTTCAATTCCAAAACTGTCATCACATGGGGATCAAGCATTCAGAATACGTATGTTTCTGAGGGATACCTGAATCACAACATGAAATGCTGGTGAGGCGGTGGGGAAAGAGGAACCCTTACTCACTGCTGGTAGGAGTGCACACTGGTACAACCACTATGGAAATCAGTATAGAGACTCTTGAAAACAATGAACATAGATCTACCATTTGACCCAGCTCCACCACTCCTGGGCAGTCTCTAAAGACTCTACTCTATTGCGGAGACATGTGATCAGCCATGTTTATTGCTGCTCTGTTCATAATAGCTAGGAACTGGAATCAGCCCAGATGCCCATCAGCTGATGAACGGATAATGAAGATGAAATTCTACTTAGTGGTAAGGCAACACAAAATAATGAAATTTGCAGAAAAGTAGATGGGGTTGGAATGTGGGCACAGAAAGACAGAGGCTGCAGGTACTCTCACCTGTGGTTCCTAACTGGGATCCGCTGGAGATGAGTGCAAATGGTGGTAACCCACAGGAATGTGGGCACACAACTAGAAAGAGACCCAGAGAGAGAAGAAATAAGGGGAGAGGAGAGGGGGAGTTACCTGACAGGTTAGGGGAGGGATGGAACACTGGAGTAGGGGGTGGGGCTAGGGAGTAAGGAGGCAGGGAGGGAATTACACAAAAGTTAAGACAGCATGAATCAGTTCCATAAAAACCCTCATACTGGCTAGCATTTACAAGATATAACCACCAATAAAGGGAGGGGGGACAGTCTGGATATAAAGTGGAAAAAGTTTAAGTTTAAAATCATGCACTCTGGCAGGTAAATCCTCGGCCCAGAATTGGGTTCCCCCCTCCCACAGCGAGCTGTTGTCCAGGGAGACCCATGAGGTCCCCAAAACAATGCAGGTCATTGCCGACAGGCATCATTACCTGCCAGTGCTAAAAGGTAGGAGCCGACTGCTGAGGACACACCACTGGCTGTGGCCCCAGGACATGGGACCACCATGCTGGACCTGGAAGGGAAACGAGCTCCCGCCTGGCCAGCCCTCATGGTGCTGGAAAGCCCTACGGAGCTGCCAGAGGACAATGGTCACCAACAGCATGAATAAGCAGGGGACTCTGCAGAGTATGAATCAACCAGCTGGACGAGAAGTGCACACGACTTCAATAGTGGCACACAGCCTCTGTGAGTAACCAACTGTTCTCTGATTGGACATGAGGCCTGCTCACTGAGAGAGAACTTGTATCTGGTACTGGGAACCAAGTCAGAATCCTATTGATTGTCAGGAAGCTCACAGGTTTCAGAGCGAAGCCCCCACTGCTCTCTGGAGAAGAGTGAGCTTGCACACCAAAATAAAATCTCTCAAATAACTTTGCATGCCTCCTTTAACCCCAGCTGCTCTCACTCTTGGTTGGAGAATCTGCTTCATTTTACAGATGGCAGAGAAAATGGAGGAGAACCAAGATCCATCGATAAGGCAAGAAGACAGCTGTCTGCCCACCATGAGATGTGCCACCTCTACCCCATCTGCCAGGGCCCAGGAGAAACTGCAGGGTAAAGTTGGAGAGATGGCTTAGCAGTTAGGCCACTTGTCTGCAGAGCCTAGTAACCTGAGTTCAATTCCCCGGTACCCACATAGAGCCAGATGCACAAAATCACACATGCATCTGGAGTCCCTTTACAGTGGCTGGAGGCCCTGGCAGACCCATTCTCTCTGTCTGTCTGTCTTTCTTCTGTCTCTCTTTGCTTGCAAATAAAATAAATAAAAATATTTCTATTTTAAAAAGGATCTGGGGAGATTGCTCAGTGGTTAAGGTGCCTGCCTGCAATACCTAAGGACCAGGGTTCAACCCCCCAGTACCCATGTAAAGCCAGATGCACAAAGTGGTGCTTGCATCTAGAGTTCATTTGCAGTACCTGGAGGCCCTGGTGTACCCATTCTCTCTCTCTCTCTTCTTCTTCTTCTTCTTCTTCTTCTTCTTCTTCTTCTTCTTCTTCTTCTTCTTCTTCTTCTTGCAAATAAATAAATTTTTTTAAAAGAAAGAAATTGCAGGGGAAGTGATGATATGAACACTGTTCTTACAGCCCCAGGTTGATGGTGACAAGCATAGTATCAATCAAAACCTATCAAAACAGAAATCCAGTTCATGATTTCACAGTGCCTGATAATACTTGTACATCATGGGAGGAAAAGATGACGACACCAAAACAAAACAGAGACTAATTGGGGGGGGGAGAAATGGGGAATATGGGGGATGGGGATGAAGGGAGGGAATCATAATGGTTTACGATCTATAATTATGGAAGCTATCAGTAAAAAGTAAAAAAAAATACAGACAAAAACAAAACAAAAAACAAACAAACAAAAAAAAAAAACACCAGAGGCTACAGAGAAGTCATCACTAAATCAGACTACCAACAGGCCTGCCATGGCTCAGGGAACATTCCAAAAGCGGGATGGAAAGATTTTAAGAGCCACAGAGTGGGTAGGAATATCCTGAGGCACAGTCCCCTTCCACCCCTGACTGACTGAGGCCTTCATGACCCCGACGTGAATACCATCACCCCACTGAGGAGGGCCTCCAGAGTAACGAGAGCCAGTGTGAGGGGATAAAAGAGAATAGCCTGTTATAATTCATATAAAGTAAAATTAATATAAAAACAACAACAAATTACCTGATTAGGGGCTGGAGAGAAGGTTTAGTGGTTAAAGGTGCTTGCTTACAAACCTTGATGGCCAGGGTTTGACTCCCCAGTACCCACATAAAGTCATATACACAAAGTGGCATAGTGTCTGGAGTTTGCAGTGGCAGAGGCCCTGGTGTGTCCATTCTATCTCTCTCTCTCTCTGTGTGCCTCTGCTTGTGAACATAACCGATAAAAATTTTTAAATAACCTGATTTTATTAATAATGGAAGTTTAAGAACTGGTTATGTTTATTTAATTTTTCAGAGCTAGAGGTCTTTCATGAGACTAGACACATTTCTTTTAGTAGAATCTACTTGATGATGGAAAGCCATATAAATTTCACATCATTTATTCTTTTCTCCTAATAAAATCAGAAATGGTGAAATCAGACTTGAGTTTCTTAGACAGAAATAATTTTTAAAAATCGTTTTTTCCAGCAAGTAAAGCCCAGCAGTGGGTCACAGTTTTTCCTAAGAGTGGGATACATATTTGAGATTCGTCTTTAAGAACAGTCATTGAAAACAATATGCAAATATTTGGATGCTATAAATAGTGATTTCTTCAAGAGAGCATGAAAATATTGAACTTCTACTCAAAATCTGGAGTTTGGGTTTGGCTCTGAATATAAACCTATTGAGAATGAGAGCCTCTGAAACGTGTCTCCCACCCTGCATAAGAAAGACGGTGATGTGAGCCAGCCACCCCGTGCAAAGCCTGCCACCATGTTTAAAAATCTGGGATTTTTCTAAGCACCTTCAGTAAAAACAGTTCTCCATTCAATGTTATTTACTGTGGTCAGATGATCAAATAGTGGGGTCTCTCACCTCGGAGACCCAGGGTATAAATTAGAGAGCAGACACAAGAGAACTGAGTCTGGTGGTCCCGTCTGAGACCCTGATGGACGTTTGTCTGCCTCACAAAAGCCAGCACACAATGGGCTTCCGTTTTTCACCACTGAATCTCTCTGCTCTAATGGTGCCCAGATGTTTGAGTTCCGACCTCCTCAGTTTGGACTGAGCTCGCCCAGCAGAGTTACTAATATCCAGCTATCTGCCTAGCCCAAACTGATGACCCTTTTTGTATTTTCTCCTGTGTCTGATATTTCCCTAGGTCAGATGCCACGGTGTGAGAGAAACAGCTCCCAGATACTGTTGGCTCCATCCAGCAGAAGACCTCCACGAGCTGTTAGAAGGGCTGTGAAAATCCCACCATAGAGACCGTGGTCTATGAGCTTTCCGAAGGCAAGGCCCACCCTCGTGTCTGGGTCTATTCTCCCAGAGCACCCAGCTCCATGGATCCTTTGCTGCAGACAGATGAGGTCGCCCTGTCACCTGAGATCCATAGGCTCCGTGATCTCCAGGCCCCTCCTGCAATTTCAATTTGTAACAGACACCCAGAGCAGGACCGCAAGAAGACACAGCTTGTGGCAAAAGTCATTAAACACCTGCTTTCCGTTTGTGCCTGGAAAGATGACCAAGGCGAACACGAGTGACTGGAGCCGCCTTCAGAGAGCATCTTCCCATATAATTGTCTTAAGAGTAAGTAATCAAATCTGTCCTTTAACAGCTCACAAATTATCCTCTGACAACTTCAAATAATAGGTCTTTTTGTTCAGGGGAGAAAGCCTGTGCAGACCAAAGGTTAAACAGGTCTTTTCATCATGATAAATCACTGGTTAATGAGGTCGCTATTGTCGGGTATTACGACCCATCCCCTCTGATGCCATCACCTCCTGGCTGTAAAGCCGACGCTCCTAATGATCGGAGTCTTTGAACTCTTCCACTATATTGACTGACTTCTCTGAGCAGATGTCCCCTGGATGAAACTGCCTGGCGTAGGGACGGCCATTCTTCGTCACAGAAAGTGTGCAGACAGGAAGGAGAAAACAGAAGTGCTCACGTGACAACGTGCTGTGATGATGTGATGTGCAACTGACATTTTTTAAATTTATTTTTCAAGCAGAGAGAGAGAGAGAGAGAAGAGAGAGAGCACCAGGGCCACCACCTTGTGGGTCTGGCGTATGTGGGTCCTGGGGAATTGAACCGGGGGCCTTAGGCACTGGAGGCAAGTGCCTTAACCGCTGAGCCATCTCTCCAGCCCCTGACTAACATTTTAAAGCTTGGATAATCCAAGTAGAAGTCAGGTGACAGCTGCCAGGAATATTTGGGATATTTCATACCCAAATACCCGAGTATCTTGTCAACACAATATTCATTGTGCAAATTATTTTTTTCATGTTAACAGTGTCTCTAGTTGGTTGGTTCAATTTTGCTGTTTGAACCATGATATATGATCATCGTGTGTATGTTATTTTACTTCCCCCTTACAAAGCCCTTCTGAATTTCATTGGTCATTAAATGAGGAACTGAGAAGCAGAGGGGAGCCTGTGTTTTCCCAGGATCTGGGTGTTGGGTGGTGAGGAAGCCCTGCCTGCAAAGCCCATGCTCTCTCCGTACTCTATGCTCCTCAGAGGATGCTTCTATCACAGACCATCCCACGAGGCGGCGATTTATCTGCACTGGGTGGCTGAGCAGACACAGAAATATGGGTCTTCAGGATGAAAGGGCAGGAGTCAGGGCTCTCTTGCATGGGGACCAGACACCCAGAGGCAGGTGCTGGGGCAGCATGGAAAACCATATAAGTGAGATAATTTATATCACATGATAGAAGGGTTTCCAGGTCCCCTTATAGATTTTTCAAAAATCAAAATCCCCTTTCTGCTTTTTTTGGTTGTTTGATAAATTTTATTTATTTTGTATGTTTATGTCTGGGGTGCAGCATATGCATGAATGTGTAGAGATGCGTATGTCTTGCATGCATGTGTGCAGAGGCCAGATTAGAACTTTAGAAGGTCCTCTGTCACTGGGCCTGGAGCTTGCTGCTTTTTTAGTAAGGCTGGCCCTGGTGATCCTCCTGCCTCTGCCCACCTCAGACTTGGGGGGGGGGCACATGGGACTATGTCTGGCTTTCTGCGTGGACACTGGTGATCACACTTGGGTCCTCACGCTTGTGCAGGAACTCTGACCACTGAGAAATCTCCCCGGCTCCCTTGTCTCCCCTTTGTTGCTCCTTTAAATTAAAAAAAAATTGTTGTATTTTTTTTATTGTCCATAATGAGTTACAACATTTATTTAGTGGGCAAACAATGAGTTGTTATCCCCAATTCCCCACTGCCCTCCCCTCCCCCCTCAATTGGATAACCTCCTCCATGGGTCGTCTGGATCAGTCCTTGTGACAGGGGACCATGGATAGACTAGTAATCAGCCAGGTTCTCCTGTCTGTACCTCTGGAAAAAATTGTTGTATTGTTTAACCTGAGTCAAAAAAGAAAAAAAAAATGAGCTAACCATCCAGAGAGACTGCTAATATAAGAAATATGCACAACTAGTATTGTGGTGACAAGGCAGGTATCTGCCTTGAATGAACCTAATGTTCGTCGGCTTTGTGAAATTGAAGAAATTGAGAAAGCAATGGGGTTGTAAGCTCCTAAGAGGTATACAGCAGGTGCTCACTGAAGTAGCGTGGGAAGCACCCATGGACAGTCTGGGTGTGCCAGAGGCTCTTTCCACTGCAAAGCAAGGACAGATGCGTTCACCACTTTGTGCACCTGGCTTCCATGGGTACTGGGGAATTGAACTTGGGTCAGCCCAGGCCAGAAGGCTTTGCAAGCAAACACCTTTAATGACTGAGCCATCTCCCCAGCCACTACCTCAGTCTTTTTAAAAACTTTTTTATTGGAATAAAATTATATATATTATCCGAACAATATGCTCAGTATCATAAGTTATTAGAGAAAACCATTGAATCCAGGATGACATTCCCTTTTATGCATTAGATATTCCCCCCCACACCATGGCTCTTACATTCTTTCCACCCTCTCTTCCACAAATTTCCCTGAGTCCTGGTGGGTGAGTTTAAAGTCTGTATAATTATTAGGTTCTTAAGAGTCTCTGGATTTGTGTTTTAGACTATCCTCTCTCCGTTATCCTTCCCTAGGATGTCTGCCTTGCTGTGGGAATAGCTCTTTGGCTCATCACCCCACTTCCTTAGGGGTTGTGTTAGGGCTCTAAATGGTGAGTTCAATTACCTCAGTCTTGAGTTCAGTGTGAATTGGCTTCACTTTTGCAAGGAAACTGATGAGCTTCAGAGAGGAAAGACCAAGGGACTGCAAAGGGGAGGGACAGGAGAGTGCTCAGCATCTAAGGTCACCTCTGATGGCAGGAAGTGCATTTGACTCATTTTCTACTTGTAGACAGAAGGAGTTCAAAGTGTGCTCACTGAATTAACTTAATACACACATGTACATAGAAATTCGTTAATGAAAACTTCAGCTAGCCACTCTAGATAATGACTTAAGTATTTCAGAATTTCGGAGTTGTTTTTTCCAAAGCTGGATTACTTCATGTATTCAGTTTGTTATCGCAAATTTCACGGACCATTCCATGAGGAACGCTTTTGTCTATTCGGACAGGTTGCAGAAATGGGACCACGGAACCAACTGAGTGAGGAGACACTGGTTTCAAAGGACCTCATTCCATTTCTTTAAATACCAAAGGTAAGTTGTCTAAAGTACAGTTGATAAAACGAATGGAATAAGCAGCAGTCCAGAGGTTGCACATATTTCCTGAGGAAAGAGGTTTCCATCCTTGGGAAAGAGTGCAAATTGTCTCTTTACACAACTAAGGAGGAAACACGGTGTGGACACGTGGTGTTCACCTCTCTTGTGCCTTATCTGGGCGCCACCACCAAGCATCCTAAGATAGAGGAAAACTCTGCCGTCTGGGATCTCCTATCAAAGCTCCAATAATTAGCTGATTTTCACTTTTATTTTGAGAACACAACCCTGGATCCACTGAGAGAGGGATTAGGCAGATCTTAATTAGTAAGGCTTAATTTCCAAAGCTGAGCTCAGACAAGGCCTGTTCAACATTCAGCTGAAAAAACAAAAACCAAAACCAGGAACCTGTGAAATAGACACGTGTCAAGTCCTCCGTCAGCCACCATAGTGGCCACAGAGGCATCAGAGAGGGAGACAGAGATGATGTCTTTAAACCTGCCCTCTGTGTTCAGAGCTTGGAGATTTATATACAGGCATATATTCTTTATTTAGAGAGTCAAGCGATCCATCAAACTAAAGCAATTCCAAGAACCTGGGAATAGGAGAGCAGGCAGAAGAGACAAAATGAGGAAAAGTTTCTATTTTTAGTAGCCTCCCTGTCAGATGTTCGCAGACAAAGACAGATGAACAAGGGACCTATAACCACAGCCATTCAATCAACACAGGATAGGCCATTGAGACAGAAACCAAGGATTTTCGACACAAGGACCCCTAAGCTCGCAACATTAAAGCAGCCTTATTACTCACCCACCACGACTCAGGGAACTGAGCGGAAGAGGGGGCGGAAAGATTGTGAGAGCTGTGGTGGGGGAGACGGTCCAGAGGCATGGCACCCATCAGTAACAACACACTTGGGCCAGGAAGACCGGGATGAGTACTAAGATATCCAGGATCCCTTGCCACAAGGACTAATACAGACAGCCCACGGAGGAGGATATCCAACTGATCAGGGATGGGGAGGGGGGAATTCGGGAATTCGGGATAACAACTCATGGTTTGCCCACTAAATAATGTAAATCATTATGGACAATAAATTTATATTTAAAAAAATGAGGAAAAGTGAGTGATTTACACGTGACCTGAGCCCCACTAGGCACTGCTCCGACATGGCATGTGACAGTTTTAGCTGGCATCACTTCTCCCCTTGTGGATGAGCAAACGGAGATTGGAAATCCCGAGGTGAAGGGAAGCATTTTTTTAGGAAGGATGCTTGCCTCTTGGCTTCTATGATTTTGGTGGATGGCTGAGTGGGGGGAGGGGCACAGCGTCCCCATGCTTTATAGGACTCTCAGGTCATAGCACTGAGGGAGGCAAGATGAAGGGGAGCCTGGGACCCCAGGGCACTGATGGATGTGAGCATTAAACACACTCCTTTCCTAACAAGGCACCCCTTGGCAGTCGGGGACTCCCACCTGCTCCAAGCTTCACATGTATCCCACATCAAACAATGGAAGGCCGACTGTGTTGCCTGAGTGAACTCTTAGGGAGAACCCTGTGTTAGCCAGTGTGTGCCTTGATTACATATGCATATGATTACAGTCAGATGCATCATGGGAAAGGACACACACAGCAGAGGGCAGCTTACATAACCTGTCAATGAAAGCTGAACCACCCAAAGGACATCCTTTAGCTACCAGCTCTTCCTTCTCGCAGACCCCATAGAGCAGCCCTACCCTGGGAACTCGCTGCTCCCCTGCAGTGTGATTGGCCCCTCTCTCACCTTTTGTACTTTCGTTGGCTTTCTAATCAAATATCTTGCTGCTCTGGGGTCTGCATGCCCTTCTTCAATTCTTTGAGTCAGACATCTCAAACCTGGAAGCACCCAGACAGAAACCCCCAGCAACAGTATGGATGTGAGCAGGCAGCTGATGGGTTATCAAGAGGAGGTCAGCTCGTACAATCCAGAGCACACCACGCCACACCACACCGTCCTCGGCCAGTGCGTGGCTCATTGGTATAATGGTATCAAAACGAGCGTTGTTGAAGTGGCGTCTTTTACACTGGTGTTGGAAATGGGCTCATGTTGGCCAAGTAAGAGGCATTTGAGATGCAGGGGTGCAGCATACATTCTGAACCCGTTCTGGAAGGCATTCCCTAGTTGACTTGACCTCTAATTGGCCCTATGTCCAGTACTGTTTTTGGTGGATGTCTGATGCTTTATCACCAGCTATGGGGCCCAGGAAGCCCCCCCCCCAGGACTGCTGGTGAACTCGCATGCAGGGTGTGATTGGAGCGTCAAGCTGGCGTTGAACTGAAGTCACGGGGTAGGGATTGTAAGGAGTGCCTATGTGTCTGGGAGAATTTAGCCCCAGATTGACTTTCCTTATAACCTAGTAACAAAATTGAGAGAGAAGCTAACTTACCCATCACTCACTGATTCGGTGGCTACAACTGTCTCCCACAATGAAGCTGGGCTGTCCTGATCAAAATAAGAGGTGTCAGCCAGGTGTGATTCAAGCTCAGCTTTGCTTATGTATATACTACTCCGCACTTTCCTCGCTTTCTGCGAGGAGCGGTTAATTGTGTTTTCTTCAAGCATTGCTCTGAGGATTAAAAGATTTACTTCTACCAGGTGTGAAGGCCGTGCCCATCCAGAGTAAATGCTGAGGACGTGGGACGAGCTGTCTATAGCTACTCCTATTTTAAGGGCCCGATTCTCCTTGATTCAAGACCTGCTCTCTCCTAAGGACTCCAAGAGAAAGGGGGAAGGGACATTTGGTAGAGATCACAGAGAGGATGTACAGTTCTGAGGGGTGGCGATGGAGAAGGCACAGCCTGCCAACTCGGAGGCAATGATTGTGACAGAAGCAAGCAGGGAACCTGCTAGGCAGGAGGCGCCCCGGGGGCCCTAGGGACACCCAGATAGGAAGAGGATGGGGACACATGTGGGTTCTGCTCTTTTAGACAACTTGCCTTGTTCTGGAAGTTTCTACTTGTTGGACTGTTAGATCTAATCCAGATGCTTTCCTACTTGTCTTTGCCCCTGACTAGACGGAACTCCCCTTCATCTCCCACAGAGAGCATAGGCACCTCTGTGGGTTTCAGTTCCAGTCACCAAACACTATCCGCCATTGCCTTGGGCTCCCAGGAGAAGAGATGCCAGGCAAGTTCTGTCCAGCTGCCCCCCATGCTCCTGACCAAGGCCCCAGCAGCTTTGCCTTAGCTGAGGCAGGGGGCTGCACGGGCTGTATTCATTCATCCATTTAGGGTGCTTCCAAAAAAAAAAGAAGTAAAATTTGACAGAAAGAGGGTGAAGAGAGCTCGGTTCATGTGTGCTGATTAGCATATAACTGCCTCCTGTTTCAGCTGGGAGGGAGGAGGGCAGGGCTAGGGTTCCTGGCCATCAGATGTCTCCCACTCCCTTCCTCCCCTGAGCTGGGCAGGCTCCCCCACATATGGCCTGTCGGAGCAGGACCAGCCTCACTTCAACCGGGACTCCAGAGGGGTCTCCTGAGGCCTGGAGATCTTTCTTGCATGGACAAAAGCATAAAATATTATCCTCCACAGTGGAGCTATTCCTCAGGAAGTAAAGGTTAATATGCCAAGATCTTTATTCACTCAGGGGTGTGTGTGTGTGTGTGTGTGTGTGTGTGTGTGTGTGTGTGTAAACCAGAAGTTTAGTGTCATCTTCACTCCCCACCTTATTTACTGAGGCAGGATCTTTCATGTAAACTCAGAACCGATTGAGCTCATCCAGCTAAATAGTCGGCCACCCCACCTGGCATGTCTGTGGGCTCTGGGGATCTGAGCTCAGGTCCTCATGCCTGAGTGCTTTACCGCCCATCTCTCCAGGACTGTGTTTGTTGTTTTAGGATTTATTCCACAGAGGCTGTGTCCTGCTACCTGCGAAGTACTGATTTCTCCACGTCATTTCTGGCACCCGGAAAAGAGATGAGAAATGGCAGAAGCATTGCTTGTTCCAAGAGCTTGAAAAGGCTTACCTGGCCCGCCAAGTACAGGTGAGATACAGGTGTGTGTGTGTGTGTGTGTGTGTGTGTGTGGTTTCTAATGTGCCCAATTTTTAAAAATAGATTAATACATCTTAAGTAGAAATAAGTGCTCTAATCAGTCAGCTCCTTAAAATTCACGGCACATAAAATAAAGACACATTTTTAATATTCTAGAACTTAGGGCATGTTTGCCACACTGGAGGGTGTCTTGGGTCAGTGAGGAGTCACCCAGTAGAAGCCAGCGGCTGATGAGCTAAGAATGTGCCCAGAGAGTGATAAGTCCCTTAAGTGTCTCCCTCCTCCCCCGGACTCTCCAAAGCAGAACTGCATCCATCCACCCGAACATGAGACTGTGCAAGGAGCCCTGTTTTCTTGATCTTTGAAAGGTAGATGACAAAAATCACTTCCCTTGGTGCTGGGGAGCACGGGGGAGACACTGGGTGAAAGTCACTTTCCTCCAAGGCTCCTTCTGTCTGTAAACGTGCCTGCCAGAATCTGTGTGGGAGCTCCAACCAGATCTCCTGAAGTGCTTGTTTGCCAGGCAAAGCCATCAAACCCTGTCATCACAGGACTCACACTGTCACCTCGGATCGCCAGCAAGCTCTGCCCTCTGCTTCCTCAAAGCTGGTATAGGCCAGCCCGAGAAGGACATCAGGAGGGCAGGGTTACTGGTGACAGGGACTCTGTGGGAGCCACTGTGTCACCAACGAGGGCTCATAATCAGCTCTGATATGATGCCCTGTGTGCAGCTCCTCCCCTCCCCACTCCAGGGACCACCAGTTGTGGCCAGACACAGCTGCCCGGCTACCCTAGTGTGCCACTGTATTGACACAGCCATTTTCATGGTAGGTCTGTTGTAAACTTGTTGCTACATGGTGCCTCTGCCCCAGATTGCACGGTGTGCGTCAATTTTTGTGTGTGTGGCGGGGCTGGCATGGGGGGCTTGGCGGGGATCAGGGGCTGAATGGAGGCTGAAGTGGGGCAAGCGGCAGGAGACCTAACCCTGATAAATTGTTTACTTGTTAGTGATGGGCTCCGGAGCGGGCCTGGGGGCTGCAGGCCCAGCAGGACGGACTAGAACGTCAATTACCAGCCATTGTGGTCCCACCTCGTGATTGACATCAACGTCTCCCCTCTCACCATGGGTTCTTTGACTCTCCCGGACCCAACACAAGACGCACTCTGCTAAGTTAAGTCCATGGTGTCTTCAGTTTTCTTTACTGCTAGCAGGACTTCGCCAAGGCCTCCGGCCTGTGCAAGACCTAAGGGTTTAATTTTTCTATACTCTCCACCCCCTCCAGTTTTTCGAGGATGAGTGAAAAAAACAGAGGTTGCCAAGGCCAGTTGGGCGACAAAGAAAGTAAAGGGACAGACATTATCTTTGGATGACTGACTTGAAAGTTAATGATCTCCGGCTCTGAATGTACCCTCTGCAGCTCAATGAGGTCTCTGCCCGGCGTCAGATAAAGAGGAGCCTCTAGAATACTCACATGGCTTTGTCCCTTTGTGGAAGAGTGATTATTTCATCAGCTCCGGGCACTCTCTGCCGGGGACTTGTTTAGCCTGAGTGATTCAGAGCGGGAGAGACAGAGGAGGCCATTTCTCTCCTTCATTTTTCCTCAAGTGACGGCTGAATACCTATGCAAAAAAATTAAGGCGTAATGACCCGGCAACAGCGACAAAGCCTGGTCAGTCACGGAGGCCATTGGCTAATGAGCCGCAGCCCCGGCTCTTGAGTGTGTAATAACTGTATTTTTCTCCGTTTCTTCCCCTTTCGTCACAGCCTTGTGTGGCATTTTTAACTCACTAAAATGGCACCAGATGCAACAGGGCTCAGGCACTTTAACTTGAATTAAGAAACCATATGTCCCAATAAGTCATGGTCTCTTCTTTCCCACAGACTGGGTCCTCCATCTGTGAGGTGGCACTGGTGGGGAAGGAATGACTTCCAGAGATGATCACCCATGAAAACGAGCGGGTGCTGGGGTTGCCGAGACAGGGGCTCCCGTAGCAACTCGAGGCTCCAGATGCGGGTCCTGCGCAGGAAGACTGGGGCGCTGAGAAGGAGGGGAAGGTGCTGGGAGCGCAGTAGGCGGGAACCACAGCACGGATGCAGCCAGGTGCCATGACATCATCACCTGATTGCCCCAGCATGAGCGCTTAGCACTCAAGGAATACATAGCCCACCGCGAGCCTCACAAAAACCTAGCCTTGTCCCTTCTTACCTCTGGGTTTCGCTTTGTGTTTGTTTGTAGGATGAAGCAATGGGCCATTTAGGGCAGTTAGGAAATTAGGAAACTGCCCACAGGAACCAAGATGGCAAGTCACATTTGTGATGTAATGTAATGATGTAATGTAACACCAGAGGTTGCTGTGTTTGTAGTCACTGGGAGCCGTAATTTCCTCCTATAATTGGGGCCCTTTTAAAGGTGGAAAGTTTACTTGTCACAAAGTATGCCTGCAGTGTGTGTGTGTGTGTGTGTGTGTGTGTGTGTGTTGGGGGGAGGGGTAGATTTCTTTCCAAAGTCAATTATGCAAAATATACCATTAATGCATAATTACTATTTTGAACAGGACACCATCCAACATGCATCCTTGGTATATGTAATATGGCAGAATTCCAGTCCCAATCCATGGAGAACTGTCCCATGTTTTCAGCTTGCACTAACATCATAGTTGCATGAATGTCATCTTTTCTGGATATCATTTATATTAGGACTATAATTGGGTTCATAAAACAGTACATAGAATCATTTTAGTTCTGAGAGGCAGGAACACTGACTTTTCTTCTCCTCTCCACGCTCAGAGAAAAACAAGAAAAGTTCTTCCCAAGATGAACCCAGCTCTTGCTGGACTTGAACAAGAACCGCTTAAACCAGGTTGAATTGTGTGAGGGAGTTCCCAGTGAGGCCTTCCGTGTGGAGGGTGGAGTGTAGAATTAGCCACAAAGTATGAATGTAGGCTCAGTCCCTGTGAATCTTAAAAGTAGTGTGCATTAAAAACGAAACCCCAAACCCAGCACTTCTTGTCTCTCTGTGACAGAAGCCAACCAGGGCACTGCAAGCTGGGAGTGTGGCTCAGAGACAGAGCCCTTGCCTGGCCTACATGAGGCCCAGGGTCTAATCCTCAGAGCCACAGAGAGTAACAGCAAAAGACCCAGGAGTGTAAAAACCAAGAAGAGAATGGCTATATAATTTCGGGGGTTGATAGAATACACATTGTAGTCCTCACTCCCAAAAGAGTGGGGGGCACTGTCAAGGTGCAGAGCTCAGCTAGGGACAAAACGAGAATGCAGACCCCTGTTAGCAGAAATATCGAGTTTCCAGGTGGCTCTCCAGAGTGCGACTCCAAGTTCAGGCTCTGTCTAAGGACAAGATGAGGTCCCGTGGGGGACAGGACATAGGACACACACCCACGAAGCTCGCCCTGCCAAGAGAAGCCATGGATCCATGTCACTGAGCAAAGCCACACACAAGACAACTGGCCACAGTTCCACGAGCCCCTCCTATTCTCCCCGCTTCTCACTCACAACTGCTCATAGTTGACTGTCTTCTCTGCACTTTGAACTTCAGAAAGTCCGCCCAGCACCTCACAAGTGAGTACTGTATGTGAACCGAGGAGAAGCTCCGCAAAACAATGCCATTTCTTCTCGATGCCTCTCCGAGCCTCCATCTATTCTAGTCCGGGCAAGCTTGGCTGCTCTCCATCGGCCTCTTCCTGCCCTCAAACCAAGTCATTATCTGCTTCATACACTGCACTTCGTGCCCTTGTGAACCTGTTGAAAAGTAGTGAAAGAGAGTTGAAAAGTACCATTGGGTCCTAAAAACAGTGCTGATGAGGAGGCAGAAAGGGGGAACTCCGGTTTCATTCAGTGCTAAAGATAACACCACCAGAATGATAGACTCCTCCGGATTGTTCCTCCCCTCTGCCCATTGTCCCTCGGGCACTGAATGAGCCTCTGAGCAGCTCTCCAGGGCCTGTCACAGGTAGGCACCCAATGGAGATAATTCCCACCTCATGCTTCACTGCCCCTTTAGAGACCCTCGCTGGCTCTGAAAGGCCTCAGACGTGTTGAATAAACTCCGTCAACTTAGGCTCCCACTGAATTTTCCGGAGATGTGAGCAGCTTCCCAGCCTCTCCCCAGGACGCGTCTCAGTGCCCTCCTGTCTCAGTCAGCCAAGCTCCTGCAAAAACAGGAGGGGAACAGCCATGGTCCCCAGGAGCAATGGCTCGCTCTCCTGCGCAGCTGAAGGCCAGCGATTGCTGGCCCGGAGGCTTCTTGCTCTTGCCATCACATGCCTCCCTGCTTGACGGGCATGGGGCACTGCCTTTCCTGCCTTGCCTTCCCTTTGTGTCCTCCGAGTTCTTTGGGATGTCCAAGCTCTGAATGGTAGAAGAAGGGCATTTTCACAGAGCATAAAGACTGGAATGTATGTGTGTCTTAGAATATTCTAGAAGAGGGCTGAAGAGATGGCTTAGCGGCTAAGGCGTTTGCCTGCAATGCAGAAGGACCAGAGTTCGATTCCCCAGTGCCCATATACAGCCAGATGCACAAGAGGGCGCATGTGTCTGGAGTTCATTTGCACTGGCTTGGAGGCCCTGGTGAGCCCATATTCTCTGTCTGCCTCTCTCTCTCTCTCTCTCTCTCTCTCTCTCTCTCTCTCTCTCTCTC